>JAFBJT010109901.1:0-28966 GCA_016785325.1 Chascanopsetta lugubris
ATTGTGGTTTCCTGTTGGACTGAAGAGTCATTACGTCATTGCTCGCTCTCTCTCTCTCTCTCTCTCTCTCTCTCTCTCTCTCTCTCTCTCTCTCTCTCTCTCTCTCTCTCTCTCTCTCTCTCTCCTCCTCCTCCTCCTCTTCCTCCTCCTTCTCAGAAATCATAATTTTATGAATATGAATATAAATTATGCCAGTATGATATAGAGTTTAGTGCTCCACACACGCACACACGTCTTTGTTTCATTTATTCCATGTATGATCTAATCCCACAGTAATAATTTCTCAGTTATTCATTCAGTTAGTTATTTTCCTTTTTTCATCATTTATTTATGTATTCCTTTTTTCAATCAATTCATCAATTATATTCTACTATTTATTCAACATTTCTGTATTTATTTGCGGTAATTATTCCATATGTGTGCACGTTTATGTCTTTTCTTTAGATTTCTTTTTAGAATCAATATTTTTGATTTACACTACGTCTTTCGTCTTGCTGCCACAAAACAAAAGATAGGGTGTGGAAATTAATGGAAGAATGGATGTCGTATGAAGGAGGATGAGCGAAGGCTGTCATCAGTGCTGGGGACTCACCACGAGTGCCAGATAGCTGTACTGTTTTGTCTTCCTGCTCCTCTTACATAAGTTATCAGTGCTGGATACGTCTCCCTTTGAAACACCCCAGAGTGTCTGTGCTCGCCTGGTTACACAAACCTTGGAACAAAATCTGCGATTCTCCTCACATCTGCTTATGCATAGATTTTGAGGAATTTCCAGCAGATGTCAGATGTCTCTGGAACATTCTCTCCAGGAAAGTAAAACAGAGATGTTTGTTCCTGCTGGAGTTTGTCTTTTGAACCAAACTGGAGGCATTTATCAGTCTCTTCAGATGAAGAGAAGATGAAGAGCAGGTCACCGTCGGCCATCACTTCCTATCACAGCGCAGCCGTGACCTTCAGGCCCTTTAACAATTAGTGACACACTCACCGAATCCCTACATCTCACTGCCAGACATCGGGCTCGTCAACTTTGTCGGCTCCTGTCGTCTGCACAACATCAGAGCGAGGAGGTTGTTTTGAAAGGACTGAAATGGAACACGAAAAAAGTGTTACACAACTGGCAATAACGGAGGACAGATTTTCTTCCCGGAGAACTGCCGTGCACTTGATCTCGGGGAATGTGCCATTGGCGGCGAGTGCGATGGCTCACTGCTGGGCTCCTCTCACATGTGAGCGGCCAAACACCTGCTCCGTCTGGCAGACGGTCAGATGGAGAAGCCATCGAGCAACAGGAAAACTCTGTGTTTGCGCCGTGTCTCTGTACATAACCACGCACACTGAGATATTTGAATGAGAAGTTTATTGGATCAGGGTGTAACGGGGCGATTGTTCTCCAAAACGCCGCGTTTCCACAGCATTTAATACAAACATGAAAATATAAATATCAATGACACGGGAGTTGTTTGTTCAACTGGCGGCCACGGGAGCAAACTAGCAAAAAAGAAAAGAGTGAAATAAAAGGTGTCACAACACAAGAGCGACAATAACCAGGGTGTCGGCAAAACGAGGTTCCATTCATGTCGCATCTACCAAGGTGCAAGTAATACAGGCTCCCAATCCAGAATATCTACTTTTCATGGCGATGAGAGAAACAAACATGAACTGATGGAAAATCAGGCCTCGAGAGGTCAGACGAGCCTCCTCCCCCTCATATGACCCTCTGTCCGGATTCTCTCTTTTGTTTATGTATGGTGTAAGGTAGGAGCAGATTCATGTGCTGTTTAATGAGCAGGGTTTGCGTCTCCTGCCACTGTGGAGTGCACTGTGCACTGTGCCAAAGCTCAAGAGGCGTCTTGTGTCAGCAGGCACGAGCCATCTCCATAGAAACATTATCAGCCATCCTTTGCCGGAGGTGGTTGGCAAAGTCCACCTGCGTCTGGGAGAGCACTTTGTTTATGATCGTCTTGGGGATCCAGCCCTGTGTGCCACAAAGACCAAGCCTCTGTTAGATTGGAAGCTTTGGCTTCTGTTTTTACAGACCTCTCACGTCTTCCTTGTTTAAAGGTGCAGTGCGTAAGATTTGGTGACCTCTAGAGGTGAAGTTGCACGTTGTGTCCATCACCTCACCCTAACCCTTCTGAACATGCAGGAGAACCTATTGTCGACTTCAGTTGTTATTAAAACGCAAAAGATGTTTAGTACGTCCACTCTGGGCTACTGTAAAAACATGGCGGCCTTCATAGAGAGGACCCACTTCTCATGTAAATACACATTAATGGGCTCATTTTAGGGTTATTGGAAAATATCAAAACATTTAGTTGATTGTATATTCAGGAAAATGTCAGGAAGTAATTGTTTTGTAATATTTTTAGAAGTGACAAAAATGATTGGAATCTTACACACTGCACCTTTAAAACTCAGTTTGTTCATTCAGGTGATTGTACACTCATACGGACATCAATAAAAAATTTTAATGATCCATTTCTGTTGATGGATAATCAACATATTTTTACTTAAATCTTACAGATTATACCTTTAAAGGTTTTGCAAATGATTTTGTTTTAAGTGTAAAAATAGTGTGTCATATACCTTTAGATCTATACTCAGTAACCAGGTGAACTTGGTCTTATTGGGGTCCTCCGAACACGGCCTCATGACGATACAGGAGGGTCCATTCTCCGCTCTGAGAAATGTCAGATGTCACACCATCAATTCAGCTTTGCTCCTCCTACTGTGTGCACACCACTCTGTCAACGTATCATGTCACTGCAAATCACAAACCCCGCCTCCCCTCACCTGACCACACCCTTCTGCACAGGCATGTTGGGATGCTGAGTGGACATCCCAGCCAGGAAGCAGGCGGAGCCTCGACGTTTGGCACAGCGGACGCTGACAAAGTCCCTGGGCCCCACCACGTTCCCCGGCATCTCTGCCGACATCTCATGAGTCACCATCGTCTCTTTGCCGATCTTTTGAAGAATCTGCACCATCCCATAATAAAGTCGTGTCAATGATCTTGATGAAAGGTGCAGTGTGTAAGATTTGGTGACCTCTAGAGGAGAAGTTGCATGTTTTATCCATCTCCTCATCCTCACCCTTCTGAACATGCAGGAGAAAGTATGGTCGACTTCAGTTGTCATTAAAACTCAAAAGATGTTTAGTACGTCCACTCTGGGCTACTGTAAAAACATGGCGGCCCCCGTAAACAGGACCCACCCCTCATTAACGGGCTCATTTAAGGCTAGTGGAAGAAAAAGAATACATGAATGTATCATAAACTGATGAAAATGTCAGTATGTCATTGTTTTGTAATTTTTTCAGAAGTGACAAAAATGACCGAAATCTTTCACACTGCACCTTTAAATCTAATCACTGGGAGTGCTTTTTTTCGTTGAAAAAATGTCTTTAATGCGCCATCATTTTACGAGTGCCTGCCACGGCCGCTCTCTTACCTTGACCTGTTTGACATTGGGGTTCCACTCCCCCATCTGCTCCATGTTGCCCACCAGCTCCTGGTACAGGTTGTCAGGACGCTGCTCCAGCATCACCTCCAGCTTGAACACCTTCCCGATGTCAGGCAGCACCTTGCTCAGGACTTTGTCTCCGTTCGCCTGCGGAGAGGTTCAAACACACACTGGAAGTATTCCAGTCATCTTTCCACAAAACCACACAAGTCCACATCACTTTTGAAAATCATGAACAATCTCTATTATCCCACACAACGGAGAAATGGCGCTCCTCACTCAGGCTTTGTTATTCTTACATGCACATGCAGTCTGAGACGGGCACACATTCAAACATACATACACAGCACAGGAGAGGTGCTGGAGCAGGCCATTGGGGGATTCGGTGCCTTGCTCCAGGGCTCCTCGGCAGTGCTCAGGAGTCTGCACGTGCGTGTGTGTGTATGTGTGTGTTGTCAGTACTCACAGCCACGGTCTCCAGGGTCCAGCCGTCGTGCTCACTCAGGATGTCGATGGCCTTGTGCAGAGCATCCTCTCCTTGTCTGACGTACGTCATCTCCTCCTGGCTGTATCCAGGCTCCTCTTTGATATAGGAACCTGAGACGGAATGTCACCAGTCAGCAGATATACTCGGAGGGAACCTGGGTGACGCGTCCCATCCAGTCTCACGTGGGACCACTCACTGAGAATGGAGCTCCGCCGGTGGATGTGGTTGATCCAGTTATTGGCGCCTGGGCCGGTCTGGATCAGTCTGTTCAGCTCATGGTGAATGGCCACCATGGCGTTCTTCCTCAAACCTGACGGGAAGAACAGGATGTTAAAAACGTTTGAGTCGGTGTGCATCCATTCATTCATTCGTTCATTCAGCTCTGTGCCACATTCAGAGCTCCATTAAGAACACATGCATTATTAAGAATAAAGTACAACAGGGGGAAAGTAGGCCAAGGCTGGAGTGCTAGAGTCTCTCACCTGTCATGTTCCTCATGTGCCGATAGGAGATGCCAGCGCACAGTTTGAAGGTGGCAGGCAGCATTTTTGTTTTTTTAAGGAAAACTGAGGAATAAAGAAGATCACAAAGTCAATTCACGATGTGAGTTTCAGACCGGATCTCGATAGAAGAGGGCGAGTGTCTGAAAGTGTTCTAGAGAGAGAGAGAGAGAGAGAGAGGATGTGTGTCCGTGGGCGCTGTGCTGCCCGTATATATAAGAGCTGGGCTCACAAGGCCATGGTGCTATCAGCACCTAGATAAACACACGCATCGCCTCACTGTTCCAACGGCCATGTCACCAAGGCTGCTGTGTGGACACGAGCAGCACGATTCCAGTGCCCAGGCCCACCACACACACACACACACACACACACACACACACACACACACACACACACACACACATGGACACACACACGGACACACACACTTAATCTGTCTCCAGTGATGAGAGAGGTCAGTGGTAGAGACCCTGGCTGACTCATTCATCCCCTCATGGTCTGTTACAGCCCAAAGACTCAGTGAGGAATGTGAGGGCAGAGATTGGGCGTCATTTCCTCAGTTTAAGCTCTGTATATCTCTGATGTCATTAGCACTGAGTGGAAAGGAGCAAACCGTTGACTGCCATGTTATTTTTGGGTACGTCTGCTGAGTTTGGTCTTGGAAATGTCAGTAAATACAATAGAAACGCCTTATTTAATTTAAGATCTTTAAATTGTATCTATTCCTACCGGCAGAACTGGAAAATGAAATGTCTCAACAGTGTATAAATTGTTGTCTTCATTAACCCAGAATGAACTCTTCACACGATGTACGTACATCAGGACCAGGCAGAATGATGAAGAAAACTAAACACCTTCAGAGTTTGAATGATAACTTCATTAAAGCTGCCACATGATCTCCCAGGTGTTCAACTGCTATCATCAACAATATCACTCTATGACTCCAAATTGCACATACTGTACCTTTAAACATGTTCATTCTGGGAAGTCAGTTACAGTCACAGACCATCTGGAGTCTCAGAAACAATTTATAAAATAGAGTTAGAAACAATTGAGTTTTATTAAACTCAATAAAGGTCAGTTTCCAGTGCTATTTATACTGGACCTCATGACCTCACACTAAACCTTCCATAAGAAGGATCACTGGCTCCAAATATAGGTCACAGTGTTGCATTTTGGCCAATTATCATAGTAAGAGTAAATATATATTTCTAAGAGATGATATAGTATTAAAAACATTTATTTGTGGTGTCAATAACCGTTTCTGTTCCTTTGTCAAGTTAATGTTATGTCAATGTTAGGACTTTCTGCTTTAATTTTTCTCTACATTTTAGATTTGAATCAGAAAGATAATCATTCAAATGTTCTAATATCATTTTACAGAAATACACATATATAATATCCATATACATCTGTAAAATGTGCCTGTAGTTTCACAGACATGGCAGACGTGTGGTCTGTGGAACCTCCAACCAAGAAGTGTTGGGTCAGTTTGAAGGAAACGTGGGGTTGAAAGTGAATCTTACAGCCATCAAACTCTGGGTTACAGAAATCAGAAAAGCAGCAATTACATGACTGTGTAGGATTTCGCTTAAATTCCAATTGAAAGCCACTTTCCCTCCCGAGGCCTGAACCCATAATTTCTGAGCCATGAGAACCCGAGTTAAATATCGATGTTGTCATCTTTGATGTAACGTGTTGTGACAGCTGGTATGTTTACTTAAGTGCAGGAAGACAGAAAACAGCATTGTAACCACGGCGCAGAGCGTGTTTATTCAAAACGAGGGTCATCGTTGTTTGGAAGCGGCCTTTCGTTTTTCCATGGTGGTCGCAATCAGAAAACATCATACTCCCTGAAGCCCACGTCCAGACGATGGCTCAGTCGCAGAGGAAGAACCCTGATCCACAGAACAACCTCCTCTATCAGACTGTCTCCAGTGTTTTGACGACCTCACTCGCTTTCCTCACAACACCGTCCAGACTATCTAAAGGCAACATTCCCTTATCGGGCCACGTGTCAACAAACCCTCAGAGTCGTTAGTGCAGATGAACGCAGGCGGGAGGCCGACCGACGAGTGGACACCTCGAAAACACAAACGCACGCATGACGGACTGACGTCACCTTCACCTGCGACCCCACGTCCCTCTGATGAGGTGACAGCAGGTTTCCATCAGACGCTCTCTGGCCTTCAGAGCAACCGACTCCCTTCACGGGAGACACTCAGGTCAAGTTCATTTTCTGGCGCATGAGATTCTAATGTGGGACAGCAGTTCGGTTCGAGGGTTTCAGACCCTGGGGGACGTCACGGTATGACCACCTTCAAGATGAAGGCCTCGTTACCACATGGTGTTACCTGTCACATGGAAAATATCTTCGTCCACATGAATCCACCTCAAGCTGCTTTTCATTGTGCTCGATGAAATATATCAATCCGTGGTGCCTCGAGTCATGGCAATGTGTATTTCTTGCAATAAATGAGTTCACTGTTGAATCTAAGTTACATGTCAGGTGCAGTAGTTGTACCATTATTGGACTGTTTGTATAATTCAGTCAGTCGCTGCTCCACACTGTGTTCTCTGGGGGTGGATATGTACATATATGCCACACCAAGTATTTTAGCCCAAGGTCAGTTCATATAGTATATGTATGTGTGTGTATGTGAGAATGATCGCACGTGCTGTAAAGTGTCGCCATGTACAGAACAAATGGACACGACGCTGTTGTTTCGAGCACCAACTGGAACAGACGTTCATGTAAGACCACATCTAAATATGGAAAACATGACGAATACTTCCACAAACACCACCACTACTGCCAGCTCCTCTTATTTGACCACCACTACGGCCACCGCCACTTCCGCCCACTCTCTCATTAGCATAGCATGCGACTAGAATGAATGATGTGACTAGTTAGCGTCAAAAGTGAGGTTAAAGCATGTCACATCATTAGAGTTGGTTGATTTTTAGTCCCACTACGACAAATGGGTCGTCACTTGTTTGACTGAGGAGTGTTTTTAATATTCCATTTCCACTAAAGAGGGAAAGCCTGACCTACACGCTATGTACAACACCAACAGTGCCTGGGAACAGGGGATATTGAGATTTAGTCCATTCATAGTCCATTCATTAATGACTTTATTCAATCAGTAATTAGGGGTCTGTTGATTTCTCTATAAAGAAAATATTATTACAGTCCAAGTATATAAGAACTCAACTGACGACACAACGCTAAATATGGAAATGCAAAAAATGCCATGACTCAAATCCATGCATCTTTTGCATGGATGTGAAAAGTCTTCTGTGGTGACGTGTGTGAGACAAAGAGTCAGACCAAGTGTGGCGTACTCAAACTATAGCACAGAGTTTATTGGGACTTGAAGGACACAGTGGGTTTGGCTTTTCACATGCACTCAGCACTTTGCTGTACATCACAATAAGAAGGAAAAGTCCCTCATTCATCAGCTCCCTCCTCCCTCCCTGCATCCTTCCCCTTCCCCTCACTTCACATCCAACAAACTGTGTGAGTCTGTCTTTGTCTGTGTGTGTGTGTGTGTGTGTGTGTGTGTGTGTGTGCGTGTGTGGTGACGTGTTCCCCAGCGAAACAAACAGAGCATGACAGTCAGAGAATAAACAAAGTGCTGATGTCTGTGTGGGCTTTGTCTGGGAGATCATACTAACAAGGAGGCACTTCAGTCTGATTCAGGATTTGTTTTCCCCTCGTACGCAGAGAGAAGAATAAACGACAACATCGCATTAGATTGTAATCAGGATTAAAATGACTGCATGGACCAGCTTCCACCGATACCTCAGATTAGAGAAAAGAGCACATTTGAGAGGCCGAGCTCCTCTGCCCCGTCCACTGGTTGTGCTGCTGTGAGAAGGCCACTTCTTCTTTGTGTGTCATCCTCCGGCATCCTTCCTCCAAGTTCCGACGGGAATCACCTCACAGAATAAAAACTCACATGTATTAAGATCAAACAGAGTTGTGCCTTCGTCCAAGATGCTCGAGCACAAAAACAAGAGGAAGACCCTTTAGATTCGTGAGGCGTTTCGAAGAGCAGGTTAAAGTGTAAAGGGGCAAAAATACAAAAGACTGTACATGTGACAACAACGCAGCAACGTCCTTTGAATGGAGAAAGGCAAAGGGAGGACAAGAACACTTGAGTTTGTTTTTGGATGTAGAAAAGAACTGGCATGTGACATTGTCCTTACAATAATGTGCCTGACAGAGCAGAGGTAACATTTCCATTTGGACACGAAAGAAAAAAGACACAAAAAAAACAGCATGACATGATTTTTAGTTTGTGCAAATTGTAAAGTCAGGCTGAGTGCATGTGTTCCTCTCCACCACCACGGGGTCTGTGCAGAAAGTTCAAGAGAAAGAAAAGAGAGGAGAAACCAGAGAGGAAGAAGAAGAAGAAACAAAAGAAGAGCTTCTTCTTTCTGTACAGCATATTAATTCTTAAACTCCACATAATGTCAAATATAAAGTGACACTGTAAACCGAGGGAGACGTCTGTGTGTGTTGTACAATGCTAACATCAGTGGAATGAGGTATGCAGAAGCCAAAGGGTTACAGCTGTCCATACTTACACTTGTCCATGCAATGAAAACACAGCACAATTCTCACTATTCTATGTGTGTGTGTGTGTGTGTGTGTGTGTGCTTGAAGCAGTATGATATGTCTGCAGGCTCATATTTAGAGAAAGTGTATAAAAGGGATCGCACATGGGGATCCTCCTGTGGAGCGAAACGACGGCTAGAAACCTTCAAAAAGAACAAATCAACGAGAAACGGTATCACAAAACTCAACTGTCGTCTTTGGCCTGAGTGTATGCAAGGCAATGTACATCATGTGTTGAGGTTGTCGAGGTGCAAGTGTTCTGAATGTTTACGGAGTGAGCTGAGGTATGGGAGGTGGAAATCACGGAGAGAGAGGGAGAGGGAGAGGGAGAGAGAGAGAGAGAGAGAGAAGAGAGAGAGAGAGAGAGAGAGAGAGAGAGAGAGAGAGAGAGAGAGAGAGAGAGAGAGAGAGAGAGCATGAGTTGTACAGATGGGGTGTAAATAGATTAGAGAGAAAGAGATACTGGTACAAGATACAGGCCAGAAAGTAAAAAGGACAGAAATGAGCAAAAAAGAGAAAAAAAAAAACGATAAATTCACTAAGACCCCATCGTCTATTCCCTGTGGCGGTCTTTACTATACAGTGGATCCCCTGAATATTAGCTTGTTTACTATCTTAACATCAGTGGCTCTGTTCTACAGTCCAACAATCCTGAGGGCGAGTTAGGTTTGTCCCCAAAATGTGTTTTTGTTTTTTTCCCAAACGTCTCTGCAACACTGACCGTCCCACTTACCAACGCCCATGCAGGGTCTCAGGGCCCGGTCACCCACCCCCACCATTTAGGCTTTTAGACAGGCTGTCTCCGGCTGCTGCTCAGGCCCCGGGTGTGGACCAATCAGCAGCAGGGAAGCCCCTCGGAGCTCTTTCCCTTTGTGTGTGTGTGGCTCCCACACTGTGCCACTGTGCCACTAGGGGGCAGAGTTGGACATGGAGTCCACAGAGTTTACACTGGAAGACTGCACACGGCTGTGGGAGATAGACACCTCAGGGTGCTGCAAGAGAGAGAGAGAGAGAGAGAGAGAGAGAGAGAGAGAGAGATTAAAGGTGCAGTGTGTAAGATTTCTGTCATTTTTGTCACTTCTGAAAATATTACAAAACAATTTCATACTGACATTTTGTATCAATTTATAATCACCTAAATGTTTTATTTTTGTCCCATTATCCTTAAATGAGCCCATTATTATATATTCACACGAGGAGGGGATCCTCTTCATGGAGGACGCCATGTTGCTACAGTGGTAAAAGTGGACGTATTCAACCGTTTTAATGACAACTGAAGTCCACCATAGGTTCTCCTGCATGCTCAGAAGGGTGAGGGTGAGGTGATGGATACAACACGCAACTTCACCTCTAGAGGTCACCAAATCCTACACACTGCACCTTTAATACATGTGTATGTGTACGTGTTGAGATCACATGTGTCACACTGACATGTCTCCTGAAGATCCTGTCCAACAGGCTGCGCCTTGGCGGCTCTGGAGGCTGATTCCAGTCCAGATCCGGGGGTCTCGTCCCTTGAGGGCCGAACACATTCAAATCTCTGAAACATTCAGTTTCAATCATCTGGGAGAGGAGAGGAGAGGAGGAGAGGAGGAGAGAAATGTCAGACCTCTGGTAAGTGAGTTATTTCACCCTGCATTTAAACGTGTCACATCACGGAGTGCACACACTTACCTCATTCTGCCATGGGATGGAAACGCTGCCTGTAGCAAATTTGGAGTAGAAGTCGTTGTCGGTTTGGTCCAAATTGACTCCTTTGACCGTGGAGAACTGCTCGATGTCCAAGACATCCTTACAGTACACTGCCCGAGGCTGGGGGAGGGCAACCACCACAAAGAGGGCGGGGTGAGAGACGAGTTTATCTTCACACATCATTTATAACGATGGAATTTTATCCGCTGTTCCTTGACAGGACAAAATGTTCCCGTGGAGGCCATTTTGCTCAGAATGTGCATTACAAGGAGGCGGCTTCAACCCCACCGGACCATGAACTACTTACGTCAGGCACAAACGGAGGCTCCACTATCCCGGCCGCCAGCCTCTTGAAGTTGATGTTCTTGAAAAATGAGTGGGCCCTGACACCTGTCGCTCCGTCTGCCTTGCATCCCAACCTCTGCTTAGGATCTTTGGTCAGCAGCTGGGCAAGTGGGAGCCAAGATGAGTCATTGTTTAAATCAAGTTTATTACTACTATTATGATTATATGAGTCATATCTGTGGTTTCGGGCCTCACCATTCTACAGATGGCCTTGGTGTCCTCTGTAAACTTGTCGTTGTACTCCTCCTCCTCCTCCTGCACCCTGCGCTCCACCTCCTCCCGCTTCACCCGCTCTTTGCGGGCTCTGAAGGGCGATCGCCCGGCAGTCATCTCGTAGACCAGGCAGCCCAGCCCCCACCAGTCGGGACTCATGCCGTACTTCTCATTGTTTATCACTTCGGGAGCTGGAGGGAAAGGTGAAATGGGTTGTTTGAGACCTATTACACTGGTTCTGAAGCCGGCTGACGTTCTACAATATTCATACAACATCACAGTGTCCTGAATCTGTCCATGGCTCCAGCTCCTGTTTTTACCCGCTCTCTCTCTTTGGCCCAGTCTCCCAGCTGACGTAAGAGGCGTCCGCCTCACTGATGTGTCAAACTCTGACCCATAGATCAGGTAAAACACCCGGATACAAGAAGTGTACTGAGCTCTGAATCAAAAGGATCTAGTGGCTAAACGGCGGTACTGCAACTTGGGCCTAAAGGGCTTTTCCCATGAGCTTAACTGAGAAATAAACATGTTGTTTCTGAGGTGTATCAACCTCCCAGTGTCGTTATTTTAACACTAACCATTGAAATCCTTTGTTGCTTTATTTTATTTATTCATTTATTTTTTTTAAAGGTGCAGTGTGGAAGATTTCGTTTTTGTCACTTCGAGAAATATTACAAAACTACATTCTGACATTTTCATGAATATATAATTACCTAAAAGTATTAGTTTCTTCCATTAGCTTCAAATGAGCCCATTAATGTATATTTGACGCTGCCATGTTTTTACTGTAGTGGACGTACTAAAGATTTATTGAGTTTTAATGACAACTGAAGTCGACCACAGGTTCTCCTGCATGTTCAGAAGGGTGAGGGTGAGGTGATGGATACAACATGCAACTTCACCTCTAGAGGTTATCAAATCTTACACACCGCACCTTTAAGGTTAGAGTTATATTACTATAAAAGTAAATGGGTGTCAGAGCAACACTGCCATTATACAGCCGTAATTAGACTTTCCCGCCACACGTCGTCTCGAACAGGATGTAGAATGAGAATCGAAGATGAGAGGAGAGAGGACGTTCCTGTGATAGACAGCGCCCCCCTCTGCTGCTGAACGGTGGTGTTAAACTAGAAACACTTCCTGCTTTAGACAGAATGCGACAAAGGACAGGAAAACATTGAAGAAGCATGATATGACTCCTGTGGGAGTTTAAAGAGGAATTCATCTGAAATGTCTCTTACCCATGTAACCGACTGTCCCCACCCTGCCCCGGATCAGTTCTCTCTCAGGCACTTTGATGGCCAGGCCCAGGTCAGAGATACGGATGTGTCCTGCACAGTCACATGGCATCAGTACACTTAAATGACACACTCCTGGTTGTAGCTGTGCCTCAGCAGCACACTGAAAATGCTGCTCATTACAATAAACTCACCGTTGTCATCTAAAAGGATGTTCTCTGGTTTCAGGTCCCTGAAAGGAATCCACATTGGTCAGCAACGTGTGGGAGCACAAAAGTGTAGCTGCTTGCACAAAGACTTTTCTGCAGACTTCACCTGTAGACGATGCATTCCCTGTGCAGATGCTCCAGTCCACAGCAGATCTGTGCAGCATAGAACTGGACCCTGTCCTTCTCGAATCCCGGTGTTCCCATGTTGTAGATGTGAAACTTCAGGTCTCCTCCGTTCATGATGGTCAGCACCAGACACAGAGCGTCTTTGGTCTCGTAGGCGTACGCTAGGCTTACCTGGGGGGGGGGGGGGGGGGGGTAGAAACAGGACGATTTGGTGACATCCACTGGTGAAGTTGCATAATTTATCCATCACCTCACCCTTCCCAAAAGAGCATGCAGGAGAAGCTATGGTAGACCTCAGTTGTCATTAAAGCTCAAAAGATGTTTAGCACGTCCACTCTGGGCTAATGTAAAAACATGGCCGCCCCCATGGGGGGGGGGGGACCCCGCTTCTAGTGTAAATAGACATAAAAGGCCTACTTTGTGGAGTCTGGAGTGATTATACACTTGTACAAATGTTGATCGAATTAGATTTGTAATTCTTTCTTTGTTATTTCTGAATAGATAGAAGTGACAACAATGTATCGTAATCTTACACACTGCACCTTTAATGACAAGAGAAGATTCCCAGTGTTAAATATTGGTTTCATATTTCCTCACAACAAATCTGCTGTTGACTTTCTCCAGAATCTGCTTCTCGTTGAGCGCCATCGACTCCCCTTTCCTCTTCTTGATCCTCTTCTTCTCCAGCTTCTTGCAGGCGTACATCTTCCCTGTAGCTCTCACCTGGCAGGCACACACCTGAGTGAAAGGTAGAATCAATCATCACCTTCGTCACTGTCATAATATGTTTCGGTCATCACCTCCATCATCATCATCATCATCATTAGCACCTCTTACCTCTCCGAACCCGCCCTTCCCCAGCACTCTGTACTGCCTGAACGTGTCTTTAGTGATCGGTTGCCTGACGGAACACAGACAGCAAAAGCCATTAATAGACGCTCATGTCGTATTGATTATGACAGAGATCTTATCTGCTGAACTCAATACCATCCTGCGCCTGTTTCCTGTACAGGGCAGGGCCTGATGGACGCACGTTCACTTTCCAGACACAGATACAATAAAGAGAGAGTGTGTTGTTGTTGCTCAGAGACATCGCACTCTGTCACACTCACTCTCTCTCTGTCTCTCTCCACCACAGTGGTTCCTCTGTTCATACATTTGATACATGCGAAAAGCACATTTTAATATGACTGTACAATATTTACATACAACATCTCTGTGGTTGCACTATTTTCATGTCATCATATGGCCCCATGCTAATGACTCCTCTCCTGTGACTGCTGGCTGCTCTGCTACTCTTGTCAATCTGTGGGTTTTATGAACGTATACAATTTTTTTTATTTTTTTGTTAAATATTTTTTATTGTTTCATTTTTGGTTACATTCTTGTGTAATTCTGTTATTTTGGCTGCTTTATCCCCTCAATTTCTCTGATAGGATCATTCAGAACAATCAGACAGAGTATTTCGATACAGCTTAGTACAATCATATCTAAGAAATATAAGTTAAAGGTTATCTAATAGAATAATTTATTATTAATATTCACCTAAATCCAAACAGTCTCCTCCGCTCTCTGAATGAACATACTGAATTAATGACTAAACAATGAGTCTTGTGTAATAAAGGAATTTTCAAACCAACCTCTCCAGGATCTTCCACTGCAGGAAACGATCGAAATACATGGAGTTCTGGTAATCCGCAAACGGAGCTCCACTCAGGTAGTCATGAACCACCCTGAACACACACACACACACACACACACACACGTCAGATTAAACAGTGATGACATAGAATACAATAATAATCCAGTTTGCTGCTTATTACAGCATTAAAATGTTGTCAATGGGAAAGAGGGGGCGGTGCAGCAGAAACAGGTGAGGGAGCAGTGGACAGGTGAGGGCAGAAGAAGAAGAAGAAGAAGAAGAAGAAGAAGAAGAAGAAGAAGAGGGAGGTGAAACTCACTTGCGGCAGTTGCTGAAGATCTCCTTACATGGGCTGAGCTCGAGGTTCTCTCTGCACTGGTCTGCGAAAACCTCTGCTATGTCGACACGCTGAGGCGACTACATCAACACACGTAAACACACACGGTCACATACAGGCACAAACACACATACGTTCGCTTTTTATTAGGTACACACACAGCGACGTCACTTAGCGCAATCATCACACTGTCGTTTACACAAGAGGCGTTCGTAAGAGTAGCCTACTCATTGTCATTGAACACATTTTCCGACAACATGGGACACGAGGAAAGTTTAGCAGCTGATAAATGCGCCGGATAAAGGAACTCACTTGCTCTGAGAGAAAAGTCTTGATAATCTGGTCCCCTCTGCTTTTTCTTTTTTCATCTGGCGTCACCTCGTAATCCTCCTGTGAGACACAGTGACTCGTCTTTACTTTGAAAACCATCTATATTCATCAGGAGGAGCCAAAGCTCTGGATTTATGGAAAAGTCAAAACGACTGCTTTTATAGCACGGGTGCTGGTGTTCACGTGTGATGGCAGTTGATGGTTTGATTCCCAACCACCACTCCTGTGTCCTTGGGCAAGACGTTGAATCCACTTTACTCCAGCCATCATGTGAAACCATCTTGTACATAAGATTTGTATGTGCCCCACTAATGCAGTTATCATCTAAAGGTGCAGTGTGCAAGATTCAGAGGCTGAAATTGAATATGAAGCAGTAATCATGGTGAGTTGATGAGTTGATTTTCACCGACTGTATGAAGTGATGTTTTCATTACCCTAGAATGAGCCCTTCATATTCACCGAGGGACCAAGTCCTTTGAGATATTCAGGGGATGAACCTCTGGGTTGTTTTCATTCATCCTGACATTTTCTGGATTACTCAGGCATGAAAGATAAATGAACTGTTTGACCTTTGACCCTCACACTAACCCCAACTGTTGGACTAGTAAGTATCCATCGATGATAAACAACATAGATCTTTATTTTTTTGAATTCTGGACAAAGCTTGGAAATGGAAAGTAACTATCCACCTACAGTGTTAACGTTATTTATGAGAAACTTCTTATGTAACACAAATGAACAAACAAAAGACTTGCCATCTGTCTCAGATCAAATCTACCACTAATCCAATAGAGTTAGTAAATTGAATTCCATGTGTGTGTGTGTGTGTGGGGGGGGGGGGCAGGGTCAGAGAGCAACAGTATTTGATTCTAAATTCTCTTCAAGGTGTTTTGGCCTCAGATTCAAACCAGAATCTGACCTTTCCCTCTCTTTCTGTTTAAAGAAAAAACTCCAACCGAACTTCAGTCCGATTTCTGTCTCTGTGTTTAATGTTGGTTTGAGTAGGTCTCTGCAGTGTGCTGGTGATGAGGCCACACACACACACACACGCACACACACACTATCTGTGTGTCGCTGTCAATCTCACATAAACATATGACGCTGTTGGCTGCGCGTCTGAACATACGTAGCTGTTGACACAAACAGGTCTGGCTGTTACTCACTGAACATACTGAACATCTCACAGAGGCGACAACATGAAAAGTGGCCTGATGCATTTCCTCGCCAGCGTTTGAACTTCTCCAAAAAGGTGGTTGTGGGTGGTGGTGGGGGTTGGGGAGCGGGGGGGGGCATCGCGGCGCCCATGATGCACACTGGCCTGACTCTTTCTGCCGGTGCCTTTTTCTCAACATGGTCCCGTGTTGCCTGGCAACCTCACAGTAAACACCACGGGATTCCGTGAGGTCCTGGAGTGTCACAGTGTGTCACACCAGTGTCACCGGCTTTCCACTACAGAACACACACATACACACCGCTGTGTGTGTATACAGTACACACACACATAAGCCAGGAGCTTTAGGAAAAAGTGGCTTTAAAAAGCCACAGCGTCACTGGCACTTCAAAACAAAGATGAAAGTAGAAAAACACACACACACACACACACACACACACACACACACACACACACACTGTATATTAGATACAAATGTAGAAATACAACACTACTACTACATACTACATATAAGATATGTAGTATGACGGAACACAGCGTCAGAGAGGGGAGGCGATTTCACACAAACACACACACACACACACACACACACACACACACACACACACACACACACACACAAAGGGGGGGGGGGGGGGGGGGGGGGGTTCAACCGAAGGGAAAAGTAAACAACCCTTTAGCCTTTTTCCAGCACACTAAAACAAAATTGTGCTGCTGCTTCTCATTCACTCATATTCATGGGGTCTCATGGCTGCGTCTGATTGTTTATCTAAAATGATACAGGTCTATAATGGGGCAACAACATGTAGGATTTAGTGACATCTGGTGGTGACGTTGTAGATGTTGTAGATAAGTGCCAATCAATGCATCTTTTGCTCTCTGTGCTGTCACAAAAAACAAGGTGGTGCAACATGGGGTCCTCCTTAAAAAGGACTCTGGATATAAACAGCTCATTCTGGGATTTGGGAAATAACTATTGTTATCATACATTCACCAATTCAATCTTTTCACCTTCAACCCTTTCACACTGTACCTTTACTATATTCAGGATCATCAGTGTACATGTTTTACCCTGTCTGTATGATTATAGTCTGACACTGGTTGAAAATAACATTTACGATAACACGATTTTCCACGACATCATTTTTAAACAAGTGTATTTGAAATACCCTCCCATCACATAATACATTCTGATAAGTTTCACCAGGTCAGGTATTTGTCTTCATTCCACATCAACACACTTGCTGTGTAAATGCAGTTGACCAGATGACATAATGAAATGTTTCTAGTGAAGCTCGTGGCTGCACACGTTGTCTAATCTCTTGAAACACCTGGCTGATTGTAATCGCCCTCGGGCCGGTGACGGTCTATTGTCAGTGAGGTGATGAGTATGAACGCTCGGCGGTTTTCGTCACATGGAGAACAGAATTAGCTCCAGTGAGTGGTTTCCCCCTCTACGTGGTCACGGTGGTTGAAGGGGGCGGAGGAGAGGAGGGCAGGGGAACGCTGGGGATTCTGGATTGGGTGGGCTCTGGGATTGGCATGGTGTAGTGGGGGAAACAATGCAGTCCATTCTGCCCCATCACATGGCCGCAAATATATTCTGGGTAATGATAAAGACTTAAATGTGTCATGTGCGAGGTATTCTGTCTAGACACTCCGGGGAAAGGGGTGGGGTGGGGGGGTGGCAAGGGGGCATGGGGGCAACAGGAGGTGGTTGAATAATCATTACTCAGTTGAATTGTCTCTTCTGGCTGCGGGAGCCGGCACCAGCAGTGTGCGTTCAGGCTGCGCAGTCATCAGAGTGAGTGAGAGAGTCTCACTTGGGAACACTGGACACACTGTCCATTCTCAGAGACCCTCAGGTGCCATGTCTGACAGATGGAAACTTTAGATTTATGCCTTTGATTTGAAAGCAAAGGAAAACACGTCATATGTCCCGGACAAAAGTCACTGAACTCTGTGACCAGTTTATAAAAAAGCCCTTTGCTCTTAGTATTAGCAATTCTCTTCTCGTCGCCGAACTCAAAAGATTATCAATTGGTCCCTTTTGGACTCCAGTAAAAACATGGTGGTGCAACATGGCCGCCTCCACACAGACGACCTGCGCCTCATGTCAATGTACAGGGCTCGTTACACAGTTTGTATATACACTCTCAGTACGATGGGATCTTTTAACGGCTATTTCTTCCCATTCATCAGTTTAACATGGATCTTACACACTGTACCTTTAAGTTTGGTTTTAATTTCGGATGTAATTCACCAGGATGAAACATTGTGACTGAGGTTTGGTTCAGTGCACATACACATGTAAATGATCATGTCATCAAATCCAAAACTCTCAATGTTCTGGGTGATCTAGCCAATTGTCCCCAATGCAGTTACAATGACACCCGTGTGTGTGTGTGTGTGTGTGTGTGTGTGTGTGTGTGTGTGTGTGTGTGTGTGTGTGTGTGTGTGTGTGTGTGTGTGTGTGTGTGTGTGTGTGCATGTGTGCATGTACCATAGCGTCCAGTAGCTGGATGCATCGTTGCAGTTTGGGTCTGGTGTCACAGTACAGGCGGAAGAGGAGCCTTCCGATGGGCTGTTTCTCACAGATGCTAACATAGTCCCTGTCTGCAGAGAGGAGACACTTTACATACAAACCTGCAGGTTACACACACACACACACACACACACACACACACACACGCTGCAGACACAGGTAAGCGCACACAGGAGACACATACCAATGCTGTTTCCCAGCTCAGTGCACTGGCTTATGTGCGGGAAGCGAAGGATCTCCTTCCATTTTTTGCTCCGCCCTTTACGCTTCCCTCCGCCACCTGCAGAGACCAAAGAGAGAAGAGAGGGGATGAGGAGTTAGAATGTTAACGATTACGTTTAATTTGGCCAGTATGAAGGCCCCTGAAAGGCTAATGCTTCAAATGCATGGGGGGGCGGGGGTGGGGGGGTGGGGAGAGGTTTTGTGTGTGTGGTCTCTCCCTGAATGAAATCACAGTCTCAGCTTGTATTTATAATTCATACATTATAAACCTCACTTCCTCTGTCAGGCTCTCCTCCCTCTGCTGCACGTCTCCCTCGCTCAAAGTGGAGCAATGTGTGTGTGTGTGTCTGTGTGTGTGTGTGTGTGTGTGCGCGCGCATCTCCTTGCAGACAGAAAGCCTATTCTGACAGCTCGGTTCCCACCAGAATCCGGGACTTTGGGCAGACTGGATTCCACTGCTCTGAATAATGGTGCATCAGCTTCCTGCAGCGGCACAACACCAGCATCATTATCAACCATCACTTCCATCCCCTTCATCCCTGCGGATCAATAGAGGAAACATAACGTGCAGTCCTCCATTACTCAAATTGATCCCGTCTTAAAACTCCGACTACCTCCACCTTCTCATGTTCGAATCCCCCTCCCATCGTATTGTCCGGCGGACGGGATGAGGCCTTAAAGCCTCCACTTGCATCCACTTCAGTCGGCCCTGCCTTCTTACGTAACGCCCGTCTCTGCGCTTAATGCGCGAGGCGGCTCTAATGAACTGACAGGGGTTGGAAATTGGCCGTGAGCGGTCGGCCTAATGTGAGAGGCAACACTGAGAGCATGAGAGGGGGAAGAGGCAATGACGAGCAGACATCTTTAAGTAATAATCCTGGAATGTGAGAGACGTCATGCCAGAGCCTCCGAGTGAAAAGCTTTAGCGGCGTCTCCGTCAATCCTCCCGAGCCGCGGCCTCGTCCCTCCCCTGGCTGCCGTTTGAAATCCGTCTCCGACTGCGTCCGACACACACTGAGCCGCCTTTGTCTCAGTCAGCCTCGCGTAGACTTTGTACATCAGAAATTCTACAACACTCCACAGTGACGATAACACTGGGTCTGACGTGTGCTGGTGTCACAGCGAGTTCACAGCCCGTGTGTCAGTATCTCGGGAGCCGTGAGGCCACACTTACCACATGTCCTGGCGTCATGAATGATGAAACTCCGCCTCATCAGTTCATATACACAGGGCTACTTAGGTTTCATGCGCATACATATCACATACGTCTGTATCTGTCGTTTCCAAGCAAAACATAACGCACGTCGACTTGCGTTTTGAGCCAATGCGTCAAAAGAATGCAGACGCGCGACGTTGCAATGTAATTGTAAATGTCTGTCGGCGCTGACTGAACCGTATTTCCCACCGACAACTCTCAGCGAGTTAACTCACACCGACGCTGTGAGTTCATGGAAAATTCTTCAGCTGATTCGGTTTCCAGTCGACTGCTTTTAAAACAAGGACAATAAAAGAGGCTGAAATCTGCACCAGATGGCTCCATGCTGCACAACACTCACTCACTCAGCATCCACACCACTGCTTCATACAACTCAGACCAGGAACTCCTGGAATACCTTGGTACGTGAAAGGTGTCAATATGTGTATAACGTGTTTTGCTTTGCCCTACTGTTCCTGTTTCAAAGTGCAGCGTGTAGAATTGAGATTTGTTGGAAAAATGAGAAAATATTTAAAATGTGTACCTATTATGTGTATTTCCTCAGCCGGCACGTTGATTGAAGATATTGGGCGAGTCGGCTAAATTTGCAACCGCCACTAGATGCCGCTGAACCTAACATCAGCGGTATCCAGTGAGGACACTCGGGAGAGCGTGGAACCTCCACCGCCCATCGACAGCTCCCCTATAGAAATCAATTCACGGGGTCTAGATGGTGGTTTGGATCTTAGTGAACATCCCTCACTTAGAAAAATCAATGTCCATGACCACTGCTGAAGAAAGAGCTGAACTAGAACTGGAACATCATGGCTTCTTTCTTGGCGTGTTCCACATCCCTCAGCCAGGCTTCACAGGAGAAGGTTTTTGGTTAATCTTACAAAATAACAAACAACCCAAACAATAAACAAACTACTACGCATAATCTCTCAACTACGCGTAAAAACACAGCTCGTTATCTCGCCACAAGTAAACGAGTTCGAGAAAAGTCTCTGTTAAAATGATATGATCCGCAACGGAAGGGTTTCCACAAGCTGTGGGAACCACAGCCTGGTGTGGATCTAAGGACACTTTGTCACCACAGCTCCCACAGTCCCTGTGAATGGTCGTCACATCAGCACACGCCAACACAAAGCATGAATGTATTAATAACTCGAGTCAAAATATCCCCAGGAGAATCATTAACTCCCAGCACCTGCTCCTCATCAACATTGCTGTAGACCAAACAAGCTATAAACAGGCTGCACTTCCTTATTTAAGCACCAGTTGCTCGCTGAAAACTGTTCATATGTTAAGTTGTGCTCCATCACCGCCCCTGCCCCCCCCCCTCCCCTCCTCATTGCTGTGTGGTCCAATATTTTAATCTCTGTTAATAAAACCATGACGTGGGCCAAAACCCACAGCAGCGACAGCAGCAGCAGCAGCAGCAGCAGCAGCAGCACAGTGTGCAGAGAAGGTCATTCCCCGCGGGGGCCACCGAGCTAAAAATGAATGCACTTGTGCTACTGTAAGAAGGCGTTTGTGGATGAAAGCGTCCACCAAATGGCGTGCATTTCCTGCCAAGGGTCAGCGCCATGTCAAAGAATTGTACCAAACATCAGCGCTCCACCCAGGCATTCAACTTCCACACAATGCTGAGACATCTACAAATAATGCGCTTCCGTCTTTGTTCCCTCCTCGTCCTGTTTGCTTCCTCCTCCTCCTCCGTCTGAACCCGTTTACTCCTCGCTCTCTCCTCGTCTTTCTCTTCCTGCTCTCACGACGTCCCGCCATCGTCCTCTGCCCCTTCTGCTTCCTGCTCAAACACAGCCTCCGTTCTCATCGGGGGGGTGGGGGGGTGGGGGTGGGGTGGGGGTGTGTCTCCGTTATCCGCACCTCATCTCGCCATCGCGCTGGTCTGCTGCCGCCGAGCGATGACGGAGCGGGTGTGAGGCTGCGGCCCACGAGGCCCATCGTGGCACCTCTTTGTTTGAAGGTTGAATGAGGTCACGGTTGCACAGCTTTATGAGCCCATAAACACAACATCTCCATTGATCAGCAGCTCGCCTCCCCTTCCTCCTCCTCTTTTTTTTTTTTTTTTTTTAATCCACTCAAACAATCTATTTATGGCCTCTCCTCGCCATTGACCAGTCATTGAGAGGTAAAAGGCAAATATTAGATCGCAGTGAAGGGAGAGGACTTCCAGCTCCTGTTCTCCATCCGCAGCCATGGACCGTGGACAAAGAGTGAGGCCATGACGGCTCCACGCTGCAGGACAGGCCAGTGACTCGCAGCCCTCCATGTAACCTGAAGAGACATGGAGCCAGTGAAACACATGGGTATTGTTTCCCTCACAGTTGGATACTTTCATTTGCACAATATGCAAACGTATGCAAATTGGGTCTGGATCCGAACCAGGAATGTTTCATAAGGTTAGGGAAATGGAGTGGATTGGATTGAAAGGAGCTTTCTGCAACGTGTGAGTGATCACGGTGTTACAAAATGAGACATTCCTCCACTTGCGCTGGTCACCTGTTTTATCCTGATTCCATTTGTTTCTGAGAAGACTGTCAGTGCCGTGTTCATGTGAGTTGGTGGCTATATCATATCTGACGGAGCACCTTCAGAGCGTAGCATGTCAGGACAGTAACCTCCAAAACACACAGTCGGAGTAAACCCACACATAAGAGGAACCAAGTCAACTTAGACCACACAGCCAAGACCTCCATCCACCACCAGGTTAGCACCCTGCAGCTGCCTGTGCTGGCCCTGTCGCTCTGTGATATGTTTGTTTTGATGCTCACTCACATACAAAGAGTGCGAGCATGACCATGAGAGTGGGTGAATTCGGATGAGTTTATAACTTCATGCCATTGGTTTCACTCAAATCTGAAACGTTAGGAAAACTCCGCAATAATCCTTAAAAGATGACGATTGTGTCTATAGACAGTATTATGGGCTTCATCCATTCCCATTGTACATATTTGACATTGTGGAAAATGGGGGGAATTGCTAAGATTGACGTGTGATTGGTTGATGGATGACTGCTGACGTTTCAAATGCAAAAGGTGGTCACATTTGTTTCTGAGCTCCATTTCTGGATAGTGAGGGAGCGGAGGAGACATGTCATCCATCTTTATATACATTTAATGTCCCGAACCCTTCCACACGACACAACCCCAGACTTGGAAGTTCAGCTACAGATGATGTAATCCTCTGCAGGGCCTCATTTTCCCTTAAACAACACATTAATAAAGTCTAATAAAACCTTTCATTCGTCGCAGTGGAAAAAGAAGTGTGGGAAAGGAAGTGGAGATGAGAGAATCTAAACTGCCTGCCAGTCAAATTCAAATTGTTCAGCTGTTTGTTCCAGGGAGACATTTGAGTAAGAACAGAGGCCTGTTGGCAGCAGACATGAACATCCTCCTCTCACAAACACAAGCACATCCAAATACTCCTGCGAACATGCAAATAACAGGCAAAACCATTCTGCTGCACAAAGAAGTCTGGATGGATCCAACACCTCATTGCCAGCGCGTTGTGGTCGTCACCTCTCTGATGGGAAAACGAAACAAACGGTGTCTGAAAAGATCAATATCAATATAAAAAGGAAGTGCCGTGACTTCAACATCGGGACAAACCTCCATTAGCACATGTTGTTATGGCAGAGATGTGAAGTTCCTATTCAACAAACCCAGGTTATAAAAAGTAGGAATAAGCTCATAAATGTCATCGGCTAACGCTCTGTTCCTCTCCCTGCTTCTCTCAGGGTCCGGCACTGACACATGAATAGAAGTATGCAGCGCTGCTGCTGCTGCTGCTGCTGCTCACAGGAACTGGCCGCTCTAATTTGTTCCATGCGGGCCGTGTGGTCGCCGCCCTTTATTTATGTTTCTGCTTAGCAGCTCTGACATCATGAAGGTCTGTCAACTGATGCAAAAATAAGGTCAGAGGGGGGATGACATCCGACTGGCGCAACACCAGGGGGTTACCGGCATCCCAAACATGTGTGTGTGTTTGCGTGTGTGTGCGCACACACACTTAGTATTTCCTCTGTGACCTCTCTCTCTAGTAATGTCCTCATGCTGGATTTCACCACCTGTCCTGCTGTCCCTGTCCGTCCACGCGTTAGGCCGTGTCCCTTTTAGAAATGACTGTGTATTGGATTCAGTGACACCTAGTGGCAAAAAAGTTCCAACCTGCAGCTGAATACCCCATGACCTTACCTTACCCTTCCTTTAAAGGTGCAGTGTGTAAGATTTAGTCACCTCACCCTTCCCTTTCGAGCATGCAAGGGAACCTATGGTAACCTTCGATTGTCATTAAAGATCAAAAGACGCTCTGGGCTACTGTAAAAACATGGCGGCCCCCGTAGAGAGGACCCACTCCTAATGTGAATATACATTACAGGGCTCATTTGGGGGTAACGTGAAAAGAACGTCACACAATCAGGCGATTATACCATCATAAAAATGTGACTATATATTCTTTTATCTACGATTAGACAAAAATGGACTGAAATCGTACGCACTGTGCCTTTAAAAGCATAGGAGAAGCTATGGTAGCCCTCAGTTATCAATACACTCCATTCTGGGCAGCAGCAAAAACTGTGGTGGTGCAACATGGCCGCCTCCGCCTTGCGAGGACCTGCTCCCGATGTAAATATAAAGGGCTCATTCTAATATTTCATATATTTAGATGTTTAAACACAGATGGGAGCATCAGTATGTTCTATATTGTATTACATTTCTGGAAATAAAGACAGAATCATTTTAAAGGTGTAGTGTGTAAGAGTGTGTGTACTCAAAAGATGTTCAGTACGTCCACTTTTACTACTGTAAAAAGATGGCGGCCTCCGTAGAGAGGACCCGCTCCTCATGTAAATATACATGAATGGGCACATTTCAGGGTAATGGGAAAAAAACATTTACATGATTATAAATTCCTGTAAATGTCAGTATGTAATTGTTTTGTCATATTTTTCGAAGTAACAAAATCGTACACACGTATGAACATCTGCAGCAGGATGTGATGCGTGAGCGCTGGCAGAGAGAGACGGGCTGCGTCAGTGTCGAACCCACGCCGCGCGAGGAGTGAGAACCTCTCCGCTCGGATTTCTCGCTGACTCGACGCCCGCCTAAAATCTCACCCCTCGCTCACAAGCCAGCGATTACGTCTTCCCGACGACCCAACCCGTTCTCACATCACCCCCTTTGTCTGATCTGTTAAATGTCGGCCTCGCCGCTGAGTCACGGTGGTCAGTGAAGCACATGCGCGCCGAAGACAAACGGACTTATCGCGCATCAGCCTTTGTTCTGACAAATCCTGCCGCCCCTCCCTCTCGCCCACTACATCCCACTGCTCAGTGCAGAGGCTTTAGAATAAGGGTGAGACCTGCGGGTGAAGCACGATGGGGTTTTGAAAGTAGCGTCGTCATCTTCTCCCAGCAGAAGGGTGACATGGTAAAGATACACGTCTCCAGCAAATGCAGGCGGAAATCACTTTCACAGATTGTGCTTGTTTGTCTTGCAATGTGCGTGAGCCAATCCTGACATGTTACGTACAGCATACGAGTAATGCATTGCATTTGACCTGATCAGCAAAAGGTGCAGTGTGTAAGATTTAGTTGAAATATTTCCATCGCTGACGGGAATATCAAATTAATACATATAATATATATAAGAAGACATTCTAATATATTATTCCCTTTACATTTACATTGGCAATGGGTGTTGCCATGTTTTTACAGTAGCCCAGAGCGGACGTACTAAACATCTTTTGAGTTTTAATGACAGCTGAAGTCGACCATAGGTGAGGTGATGGAGACAACATGCAACTTCACCTCCTGATGTCACCAAATCGTACAGATTGCACCTTTAAGATGCAACACGCAGCTTAAATTATGCCACTAAAACCGAAACGCTTATGTATACTGGTACATGATCCTGCTGTCTTTTCAACTGCACTGCAACAAATCCAACAAGGCTCACACTCAGATTATAACTCTTTATCAATCTCTGTCCTCCACTTTTATCACAACATGTCTTTGGAGGACATGTCAAGGTTAGCGATCAGTTTCAGCTTTACTATGCAAGTTAATATGTGTATGTGTGTGTGTGTGTGTGTGTGTGTGAGTGTGTGATCCATGTGCCACAGGAAGGGACAGGGAAGTGCTGCCCAGACCTGAGCAGAAGGGGAGGACTATAGCAGGAAGGCACTCTTTGTTGCCCTGTTCCACCATGATGTCATGTGGCTCCCACTGTCCAGCCTCCTTCACCCACTCAGCCTCTCTGCAGCCACATGCTATTCCTCATTATTACAGCAATAGTGGGACAATCTGGCTGTAACATCTGCCAACAACCTCTAAGAAAGCAAAGGGGGGGGGAGGGGTCAGCGCTTAATGAGGGGTCATAAAATCAAAATCAGTCATAGACAATAAAAGGAGATTATTCCAATGCTGTGCATGTTTGTGACAGTAACACCTGGATCTGTCTGCACCTTAACAATACAGCTATATTTAGCGAGAATGCATTATGTCTAAACGTAACTCACATATTTCCACTGTATGGGATTTGCCCCGGAGCCACGTTTGCACAGCGCTGGGAGCGAAAGCCTCCGAAAAGTGTGACAATTTCCCCGTCTTTATGTCCTTGTGATCGTCGCTGCTAAAAATAGCAACGGGCCCAAGGGCAGGAGCGACGTGTTAACACAAAGTGAGGTGGTCAAACCGGTCTGTGACCTCAGAGCCGGTGAGCGGTGACATCGGTTGCTGGCGTCACCGTCGCTCTGTGTAACACTGGCGAGCGGCGGCGCAGGAAGACGCTCGGTGTGAAACGCTCCAGCAGGAATCGGACAAAAGCAGCAAAAGGGCAGGGGCAGGTTTCCTGTCTGAGAAGAGTCAGGTGCCACAAGTTTCCTGTTCTATTAATAACTCAAATATGGAATGTGTGTGCGGGGGGGGGGGGGGGGAAACATTCAATAGAGGGGGGGGGGGGGGGGGGGGGAGAAACATTCAATAGACTGAAATTATATAACCCGGTGGGCCGTCCAATCAAAGCAACACACACGGCACACGGGGCAGGATGGGTAACACATGCTGTTTGCTCATCCATAAAGATCCAGGAGGACGGAGCAGAGTCCACTGCGCTGACGCTGGCCGTAATGAGACTGTGAGACGTGCTGCCAGTGTGTTTGTCCTCCTCCATAAAGGTTTTGGTGGAGGCAGCATTATTACAATGTGACGCCGAGTCTCCACCAGGGAGGATTTTGATCTGCTCGCGCTCCGAGTCCCACTCTGCAGTTACATCACGAGCAGGCAAACACGAGGGGAAGCGCGTCCAATCAAAACAAAACATATCAAAGTGATGGGACAAATGGGACTTTTTATTGTGTGTGTGTGTGTGTGGGTTTTCCATCCAGGAAACAAGGTAAAAATGACTACATATTGCCATTTTTAAACTGACTTTATCCTCCAATTCACACACACACACACACACACTCCATGACGATGTTGACATTCCATATCCTGTGCTTCCCTCTATAGCAACATCCCTTCAAAGAAAGGAAAATAAAATAGTGGAGGGTGCGCCAACCCCATAACTGAGCGGACAGAAAACTGCTGCTTCAGCACTGAAAACCATTTATCAGATCATGTTTGTGTTCTATCCCTTGTCCAGGAAGCCTTGAGAACGGGTAGTTGGAGATCTAACAATATCTTTATAATATCAGAAACCATTCTCTCCCAGAATGCACCAGTGCAAACCCCAAGGCCACGGGCTTCCATAAATAACCTATGGCTGTCCATGTAGGACTGTGGCTGCATTGTCTCGCCTTTAAAGAAACGATACATCCCCGTGTTAATGTGTGTGTCGGTGTAATGCGCAGCGTGTGCATCAGCATGGACCCGACGTCTTGGATATTAGGCTCTTCGCGCGGCACAGGGGGACTCGAGGGCGGAAGCTGAACAAGTTGCCGTATTGATTTTCCAGATGAATGTACATCAAATATTCATCGGACACACGCATGTGGCAGAACACAGGAAGTACATGGCCATACTATAATGCTCTGCATGCCCGATCACTCTGTGTCTGACATGGGGCAAAGTCAGATCACAGATGGAGATCAGTCTCCATCCACTCTGCCTCAGCCTGCCTCGTCCACTTCCACTGCAGATAACCCACTCATACGCTTACCCAGAATTCCACTTGGCAGCCCCCAAAGAACAGGCGTGAACTTGTTGCATCCAGCAGAGTTACGTATACTGTGTGTGTGGGTAGAGGCAGCAATAACAATAGAGATAGTAAGAGCCAGAGAGCTGAATTTTTCCACTCAAGAAAAAATGAGTCACACTCCCACTCAAAACACAGCGAAGCCTTGTGGCATATTGTGGACGGAGAAACAGGCATTTCTGCCTCTACTTTGCTACATATCTCCATGTTCAACTGTGGCTAGAAGAATAAGACGCTTTGATTCTAATATCTTTGCATATAACACCGACTTCAACTGCAGATTGATTTGAAACAAAAAAATAATTAGCGTAGAGGTGTCTGAGATCATTCAATTAGAACCACAACATACATGGTCTGATAACAGACCTCTAATTCCTGTAATTTATGTATTTCTCTCATATAAT
>JAFBJT010109901.1:35301-47384 GCA_016785325.1 Chascanopsetta lugubris
TTTTTGTGTGTGTGTGTGTGTGTGTGTGTGTGTGTGTGTGTGTGTGTGTGTGTGTGTGTGTGTGTGTGTGTGTGTGTGTGTGTGTCCACTTACCCTCTCTGGCTTTCAGCAGTACAGTGTTGGCTACTATGTTCTCCAGCTCCATCAAAAAAACAGGGGACTAAAACGCAGGGGTTCCTGGTGCGGGTGGCGGGTGAGGAGGGGTGACGGAGGGGGGGTGGGGGGTGCAAACAGCAGCAGCAGCAGCAGCAGCGTCCTTCACTGTGGGCTCCTCTCCTCCTCTTCACTCGGCCGAGCAGCAGCCCTCCCTGGTATCAGAGCCGTCAGAGATAGAGCAGGATGCGATGCTGTGAGCCGGGCATGGTTCTCCGTGTCGTGGGCTGGAAGAAGCACGGCGCTGCATTTCCACTCCGACCCCCCCACGGCCGTTCCATGCGTAACACTGCGGGTGCGTGACGGCTCCGAGGCGGGGAATCATGTGAAGTTCTCGGGAGGCGCAGCCGGTGTGGACGAGGAGGGAGGAGGAGGAGGAGGAGGAGGAGGAGGAGAAGCTCCTTTTCCGCCAGATTCGGTACAGCAGGATACTACCAGCTTTACATTACACCGACAGGGGTTGGCTGAGTGCACCAGAGCGAGGGAGAGAGAGGGAGAGGGGGGGGGGGGGAAGAGAGAGAGAGAGAGAGAGAGAGAGAGAGAGAGAGAGAGAGAGAGGGAGGACGTGAGCGAGGACCCCCTCCCTCTGTGCTCCGTGCGTAATCAGAATGGGCGGGGCCTCTTTATCACAGCTGCGTCAAGCCACACACGCACACACACACACACACACACAGGCAGCAAATACACCTAATATTGCAATTTGGATAAATTAATGAATAAATCAATCTTAAAGGTGTAAGTGTGTAGGATTTTGGTCGTTTTTGTCACTTCTATAAATATTACAAAACGATTCCATCCTGACATGTTCTTGAATTTATAATCATGTAAATGTATGTATTTTTCCCCCATTATTATTAAATGCGCCCATTAATGCATATTTGCATGTGGAGGGGGGTCCTCTCTACGGAGGCAGCCATCTTTTTACAGTAGCCCAGAGTGGACGCTCTAAATATCGTTTGAGTTTGAATGACAACAGATGTCTACCACAGGTTCTCCTGCACCTTCAGACGGTTGAGGGTGAGGTGATGGATACAACGTGCAACTTCACCTCTAGAGGTCACCAAATCTTACATACTGCACCTTTAAATTAAATACTGAGTTCCAGTTACTCATGCCATGGTGCAGAGCAGTGCAGGATCCACTGGGCTGAGATTGTTCATGAAATGACCAAATATAAAAGTGAGAATGCGCAGAGACTCCTGTTCATATTCTAAGTAAATGCACGATCTATTCTCTAAGTCTTAGAGTCTAAGTCAAGATATAGGCAAGATCAGCAGCCCTGGACATGATGTGGGTGGGGAGTTAGCAAGTGGAGTCGCCCTCTAGTGGTTGAGTATGACGAAAATAAGTCCCTCAGGTCAACTACAGTCTTTGGTCGTTGGTACAGCCTTAACAGTCTATTGGGTTGTTTTCTTTTCATCTGTTGAGCCTTGATGGTAACTAAAGGCCACCACAGGAGCTCATATGTGCTTTGAGAGTAAGGTTGAGTTGAGAACTATACAAATTAAATATGCAATTTCACCACAGGTGGCAACAAATCCTGTACAATCTACTTTAACCTGGAAACGGCTTCCTTTATGTTATAATCAACCTTGTTTCCTGAAAATGAATAAAACAAATCAGTATTAGTCTGTCAACTTTACGCAGGCACTTGAGGACTTCGCGGTCATTCAGAAGGAAAGCCCATTCAGATCTCCTTTAGCAGTGTATGTACCAGATTTGATTTTTTCGAAGTATTTCGATAATTCAGAAAAAAAATTACCCCGAAAAAAAAGGGGGGGGGGGGGGGCCCTCAGAGAAAAAGGACAGAAATATTCAAATAAACTACTCAGAAAAAACAGAGCTTTCTTTTTTTCAAGTGAATGCAATACACTTCTGTAAAAAAACAACTGAATCTTTGACTACATTTTAGATGCACTTAAATTAATTACATAAATAAATGAATTATTTGTAACTTATTTTCTCCATACAGCAGATGGAAAGTATTCTAAACTATATCAAACCTATTGAAGGTGAATTTGCATGGCAGCAGCTACAGTCCTGCCCCGCCCACCCCACTGCTGCTGAGGCTGAGTTATATGAACCGACTGTATCCGACCAAATGATTAACACGCTTGATATTGACTGATGAAAGCAGATAGGATCGATCTCTCCTGCCGGGCTCGTATCTCTATAAACAGGACATGACGCACTGATCGGCCTCTTGCTTTAACCCAATTAACCAAAAACAAATGAAGCCCTCGCACCTCTCAACCCCAAGTTAAAGGGTCAGTGTGAAGTTTAAATGCTGTAGAATGACACTGTGGCACCACCACGAAGGAGCACAGGGTGTCACCGTCGGCCCCTCTGGTTCTACACTGACCTGCACAGTCCAGCATCTGATTATGATGCGGTGAATGAGACCGTGAGTGACACTGGATGTTGCAGAAAGAAAGGACACGTTTCCTTCCAAGCAGATCCTCCATAAAGAAAAACTTGAGTCTTTTAATGGAGCACAGCAAGTAGTGCGTTTGTCAACGACATCTGCAAATATAAAATTAACCATTTCATGGACAGAAAGTGCTGTGGTACGATAATTGCTAAGTTGTTAACAGAGTGATCAAACACATGGGTTTATCATCTTTTTCACCTCGATGCACAAACCTGAGAGCACCCATCATCATGTCTCCTTCCTCTTCCGATTGATCCAAATTAAATCCATTCAGTACACTACAGGATACAGACCCGACACGATGCGGTCTTGAACACATTTAAAAAAAAATAATAATAATCATGCTCTCTATTTCCAAATAAAACGGAGTCCCACACAAACCGAGAAACTGGCTCATAATAAAAAGAAAAAGAAAAAAGGCAGATGTTAGTATTCATCCAAGTTGTCAGCTTTGGGGACAGAGAGGCCTCTGTCCTTCAGGACCTGCATTTTGACCTTCTCCGTCTCCTGTTTGGCTTGTTGCTGCAACCGTTGCTCCTCCAGAATCTCCTCGATGGAAACCTGCTGCAGGACGGTGTCGCAGGGTTTATCCACGTCCTGCAGAGACACAGGTGCATCTCTTATTAGAGTCCTGACACAAACATGAAATATCAGGGACAAAGGAAACATTGTACATTCAGTGATTACTCCTATCAACCTGTTGATCAGCTGTGGTCTGTATAGAATTCCACATCAGCTGACACAGTAGAGGCTCTCAGATGGACACCAAACACCAGATATCCTCTCATATTTCACTAGAGAATAGAAGAGTGACATGTCTCTGTATCTGTGAATGTAGAGCCTCTGATAATGTCTCTTCCTTCTCCTAGCTCACTGTAAACACACAACAAGGACATTCAATTCAGCACAAATCTAATGCTTCACATATGAAACCACATATAAACCCACTGGGTCCAGATCTTTATTTGGCTCTGCCCCAATTTGCTCACACTTCTGAGAAAATGAGGATGTTGTTAAAAAAATGACCTCAGATCATGTTAAAGAAAAAGAAAAACAGACATTCCTGGACGTTCCCCTGTTGTGAGAAAGTTGCCATAAATAATAATTATTCTACATCATGTCCCACTCCTACAACACGTCATTAAAGCCAGTTATTTTTACTTTATCTTGCTACCAAACACAAACCGCTTTGCAGAGGTAAAAATAAATGCACCTGATTTGAAAGTGAAACCCTGATATGAAGGGGATGTGAGGTGTAATAAGACTCAGCTGCTGTGTCTGCCAGGAGGAAAATGAACATGTAAAGGTTTAGAGTGAAGAATTGTCCTATAAATCCAAGCGTGGACAGACTCTTTGATTACTCTGAGGTTCCTGCTCCATGTCGACATGACAGCATCACATCAATCCTGCAGATCTGTCAGCTGCACATTCAAACTCCTCATCTCCTGCTCTAACATCCCTGGATTTAGATCCAGTGATGATGGAGTATTTCTGGTGTTGACAGGCAGGGGAGGAGGTGTGTTTACAAACACTGATCCACAAAGCTGGTAGGCTACACCTTTAATATTGTGAGGAGTCAAGATATGTAAAAGGAGAACGTAATCCAAGTTTGTATGTAATCCAGTGTTAATGCACACACATACACACGCGCACTTACTATCTCTCCCAGCAGGACAACATTCTCTCCTCTCACGATGAAGATGCCTCTCGGGATGTCTCCGAATTTCTTCCCCACGTGGATGCGCTCAACTGTCTGATGGAAAACTAAATTAGCTGCAGGAGACGAGAGAGAGAGAGAGAGAGAGAGACAGAGACAGAGACAGAGAGACAGAGAGACTTCTCAGACAACTACAAACACATGTAATCATATGTGCGCATATTTGGAACAATTTGACGCTGAACCAAAGAGTAAACAGAAATGACGTGGTGATAAAAAAGTGACTTGTACCAAACTGGTCAATGCTTCTGAGGAACCCGATCAGTGTTCTTCCATCTCTGAGCAGCACCAGGTGCCTCTCTGTGGGACGCAACAACAAACATACGCATGCTCGTGGTCAACATAGAGACAGTATCGGTGTCATTCATCGCATGGTTCCACGGAGCCACAAACACAGACACGATGCCCCAGTCTGACACCATGTTCTCGGAGAACCACGCTCCCTCCTCCTCGGTACTCACTGTCGATGTCGTCTATGAGACTGGCCGTCCCCGGTACGTAGTTCATGTTGGGCTGCTGTTTGTCTGCGTCCTGGAGTCTCTGTGTGACGTTAAGCCATGAATGTTTCGGAGTATGTTTCTTTCAACAACACCACAGGAAGTGTCTTTATAGACGTCTGGGATACACTTCCGGTATACATTTAACCCTGGAGGCGCTGGAAATGTATTTGTTTCTGTTTGTGAACTCCTCTAAAGCATGTGTGCAGATTGAAATCCGAAAAATAAATGTAATAACAGAGGTACATCATATTTTGAACATTCAATTGTATTTTATGTTGCAAAAATATTACATATCCTTGACCTTTCACATCCGGGTGAGTAGCGCTTACTGACGTACATGCGGTATCAAAGATCCTTAACGAACAAGAGGTGCTGAGAAACTCAGAATAACGCAGTAATGATATCATGGGGCCATACGTGGCCAATATCAAATTACATGCGCAACAGAAATGGATTCGAAGTTGTAAATTACTGATTGGTTACATTGTTTTGTCGCAGAAGTGGGAGCAAAGAAATGCACCACACAACCCAGTTCCCCTTCATCTCATTTGGACAATTTCCGATGCAATTTAATAGCATCAGAGTGAGACCTCTTTATGTTAATCCGTGCTCTGTTTTAAAGCGACAGGAGCGCCTCCCCGTGTTTGGCGTCATTCAATTATTTCCTGATTCCAATCAAGCGAACAGCACTTACTTGGAGAGAGAGAGACGCATTTTTTTTGCAGCTGGGACCAGGCGTCTGTGTGACTCAGTGAGCTTAGTGTTGTTACACGTTCGTGCTCGTGCCATGGCAGGAGACTAGGCGGAAGCCGGAGCGAGCGCCTAGCTGATTCACCCCCATCAAGAGCAGTCAGACCTCAAGTCTGGCTGGCCCTCGACTTCTACCTCGGGAAAGCACAACTGGAATAACACCACCATGGTGAGCGAGACGATTCGGGCGAGATAAATATATGTGTACTAACCCGTGGGGTTGGGTGTTTAAGTTACTATTATCCGAGCTGAGTTTGTTCAACGAGACCTTTTATACAATTAACTTCCGTGTGTCCATGCTAGCCCAACGGCTAACGGCGCTAGCTCTCATTATGTAATAGTTACCGCTGCCCTGTTGCCCGACTTTGTCACGTTTATCTCGACGTGACAACTGTGCTAATGGCACGACATGTACCACGGCTGGTTTCAAACACTCGCGGCTCGTTTGGCCTCACGGTCGTTCCTCGGTGGTTATTCAACCTGCCCCCGTTATGGTTAACTGCTCCGTCTGATCTCGGTTCTGCAGCCGAAACTGACGGAGCGAGTCACGAATGAGTCAGTGCCAGTGTTTACTCAGTCTATGTGCTGTCTGGGATTGTCTGATAACACGCACGTGGATTCAGTCTCCTTTTGTCTTAGATTTTTGCTGATTGATGGAAGTCTGTGTCCTCTCTCCTGTGCATAACTTAACACGCGATGATCCGTGTTTGACAGGACGCTTCTCAGTACCCAGGGTACCCATCACATTACTGGTATCCCCAGTCTCACTCCACGGGACACTATGCAAACACCTATCCGTCTGGGTCGGATGTCCAGCCTCAGTACAACCCACAGGTACGGCTCGTGATGTAACCCAACCCACTTCAGTATCCCCCAGGGTGTCACTTTAAATGGACTCTTAAGCTTAAGTCTCTTAAGTGCTTTCACCTTTCTCCTCACCCTTTCCCTTAACAACCCCTGTTACATCATCAGGCACTTTTACACAGTCACAATACTCGGTCACAGCTTAACTCTGATGAAAGATCCTGTATTAGAACTCTCTGATTACTTTAGCCCAGTCAAGGTTCTAAGTCAACCTGTCCTATCATTTTAGTTATGTTGAAATATGAGGTGGAGCTAGAACTATTTATTATTTATAGTTTCCACAAAGCATAATGTTGAAGTTTTCCATGTCCCTGTACTCAAAACACGAGATTTACTCACTAACTAAATAAGTAAGTCAGTGTGTATCTGAGTAAAACTAGGGGTAGGTAAACTGAGGGCTAGTTGTTTGATGCCTTGCCGTCCGTCCACAGAGACCCATCACTCATTCATTCCCCCGTCGTGTGTTTCTTGCTGTAGGTGATGCCTGGAGGTTATCCTAACGGCCACGGCGTCTATAACCCAGCGCAGGGTCAGTATTCAACAAGTGGTTTCCACCCATCCAACCCATTCTACTGTGCCGACCCTCAGAGACCGGCTCCTGGTCCTTATTCTACTCAGGGCTGTCCACCAGAGCAGGGCAGTGGCCCCTCTGGGCAGCCGCACTCACAGCACCCACAGCACCCACATCATCACTATCCTGGTCCACACTGTCAAGGGGTGAGTTCATGTAAATGGGAGGCGTGGTTAGACGTAACAAATCAGGTGCCAGAAGTAACAGCAAATCATCTGAGATGACTGCGATTACCAAACAGAGTAATACATGTTACAAAGTAGTTTGTGTGGTCTTTTTCAAAGTTAAGTTGGTTGAAATGAATACTACACACTTATCCTGCCTCTGCTCTCAGACACCTGGATATCCTCCTGGACCGTACCCTCACTATACTGAAGGCGGACATGCAATGCCTCCGAACCCCCCATACCCTACTGGCCAGTCTCTCCATCCCAGTTCTCAGGCTGATGCGTGGGCACACTCTGGTGCGTATGGACACTCACAGCAGCAATGGCAGCCAGGCCAGCAGCCTCCACAAAGCCATTATGGAAACCCTGTCCGTCCACCGCATCCTCCAGCGTGGCCGGGAACGGGATCTGGTGCCCCCCCACCTTATCAACCCAAAGTAAGAACCTGCAGCCTTTTCAGTGTGCTTGTCATTTTCTTCTTTGGTGTGACTGGAAAGAGCAACTAATGTAAAATAGAGTGAAACACACAATATTTATAACTACTTTTGATCTAAAGAAATGTATCGCTATGTCAAGATCAGTAGTGTCTTTGAATATGATGACGTTTGTCCAGTGTTGGTGCATGGTGATTGAGCTTGCTTTCAAAATAATAATCATGTGGATGTGCTGAGAAGTAGAGAGTGATCATATGTCATACACAAAGTTTTGTTTTATGTGGCTTTAGGACCAACAGCATCAGCGAGCTCCACAAGTGGGACCCAAGCCCAGGCCAACCCCGTCACCGCACCCCCCGAACGGAAAGCCTTCAGAAATAAGCTCACCCCCTCAAATGTACAACAAAGGCGGTAGGAGTGAGACTAACCCCTCACAGTGTGATCCACTGCCCTCTGCCCCAGGTCCAGGTCCAGCTCCAGGCCCAGCTGGACCTCAGTATCTGAGCAGCAACCCTGGCCTTGCTAAAGTCCAGCAGGTCATGGCTCGGGTGCTGCTGCTTCAGGAAGACGTTGATGAGTTTGTTGGCAAAAAGTCTGACAAGAGTTATAGATGCCTGGAAGAACTGCTGACCAAAGAGTTGCTGGAGCTGGACTCTGTGGAGACTCAGGGACAGGACAGCGTCAGACAAGCCCGGAAGGAGGCCGTACAGAGGATCCAGGCCATTCTGGACCAGTTGGAAAAGAAAGCCTTCTGAAGTGGATTGATGTCACTGGTTTGTGGATCACTAACTTTTTCCTGGGATTGTCCATGAACATGATGCAGCTCTAGTCTTGTTCTTCTGAGCTGTGCCATCTTTAGGCTTTCTTCTCCACCACTATGACATGACATTAAATGCCAGGAGTAAATGGCATGGACCCATTCAAACCCATTTTTTGTTCTTTTTTTTTGTTCTTTTTCTTTTTATCAAGTGACAAGCAGAAGCGCAGACTGACAGTTGTACATATCTGAAGACTGTCAGCCTCAGTGAGCGGCTGTGGAGTCTACACAACCTGACACTGCTCCTCAGCTCATCTTTTATTTCATGCCTTCGCCAGCATAACGCAGGACAGGGTGACGGATTCATTCAGTGCCACATCACGACTGTTTGTTGTCTTGAACCTGTGATACAGTCATTTTATCATCTCTCTGTCCCTCAGGATTTTGGATCGGTTTTATTCGGATCCCTGCTGTGTTCATCATTGCCTCTCACTGACCATGGGCATGATCATAATATTGTCCTCTCCCCCTGGTAGTGTCCATAGACTTAGTTGTTCCTTCATGTCTCTGCAGGAATAGGTGCACTGCTTTCCCCTCTCGGCTTCCTGCCCCGCATGCACTGTGACAAGCTCTTGACAAAGCGATGGCATCTCCAAGCTCTAGACTGGATTTAGGGTGTTGCAGATTACTGAAAACCCCCTGAAGATTACTGCACCTTTTTCTCCATCTTTTGGATGAAACCGTTCCCTAAATGCAGACCTAGAGTCAGACCTCCATAACCACAAAACCATGTATTTCTCTGAAGGAACTACTTTTATAGCAGATACATTAGGACATTAATAGGAATTACTTGAAACTGTTTAGTTGTGTTATTTTCCCTTTTGAGCACTTAGGTTATGCATATTTTTCCAGTGTTGAGTCAGTTGCTGTAAAGGATCAAATAATAGATATATGTTGCATATTCAGTCATGTAATGTCCTCGAGAACAATCACAGCAACACAACCTGCTGTTAACTTCCTGTTTACTCCAGCACTGACATCATTGTTATCAATGTGCACCACAATCTACTGTCTTGTTGCGCTGGTATTTTTTTTCCTTAGTCATTCCTTCTGTTATGATTTAGAAAAAAAGAGTGCCATAATTCAGGGGATCAGATCATTTTATATGAACAAAATAAATAAAACAAGATGATAAGCTTTGCATGAAAAAAAAATCATCTGCATATGTGTCTCATTTCCATGTGCTGGTATGTTTCTCTTTTGACTGAGCCCAACTGTACAGTCTCTGATGTAATGCATGTTTCTAACACAAGATGGGGCTCTTTTCCTGAATATTATCACAACTTCAATGAGAAAAAAAATAGAGAAATGATTAAACATCAGTATATTTTTAAGTTGGCTTTGAATGGAATTCTTTTCTGCTGTCAGTTTGCCAAATCAAATCCAAATGAGTTATTTAGTAATTAGTCCAGAGTTTTCCTCTGTAACCACTAATCGTAGGAATAGTAGATATAATTTTCATTAAAAAGGCTTGTATTTGCTCTTTTTGGGTGGATCAAAATGTAATTTCTTTAATAAGTATTTTAAATATATGTTATTATGCATAGTGTACACATCAATAGAAATATAAATGCACAAATGCATGTATATTGCAGCATTCTGGTCAAACAATCAAATCAACCATGAAATAGTTAAATACAAATGAGTGATATACCATGTAAATTGTCATGGGAAGAGTCACTGTTGTCATGTTTACACTGTATTGGCCCACCCAGTGACAGCCTGATGGTCACAGGCAGTGTCTGTGATGCTCCTAGGTGCAGTTTGGATGTTGGAGTATTGCCCTGAATGAGCTCCTGTGATTGGATATCATGGAAGGGGTCAGAGACCCAGTCCAAGAAAACGTAACTGGTTAATTGTAGTGTTATTTTTGGCCGTGTGATGAGTGTTGCTGGGGTCTACTCCCACTGTATTTGCCAACCAGCAGTCAGATCTTTAAATAGACAGCTATTTTGATGCAAATGCGAAACACAGGCCCAGAGGGCTCCAAGTATACGAGCTGGATTTAATGTGAGGGTCAAATGACCGATCAGCGTTTGTGCCACTCTGCTGTGTGCAAGTCTGAGGCAAAGACACCTGGGGCGAAATCCAACTCACCCGTGATGGTCAGTCTTCTCTACAGATTGTAAAGAAAGACTTTTGGTTTATTTCCTCTGGATGTTTATACTTTTCAAGGAGTAGCGTGAAGTGACCAAGCTGCATACTTGTCACCTCAGAAGAGAAAGGAGAGAAATGTCCTATAGAGCTAAGCTCCCCGCCTCCTGGAACGATGACCCACCTCGTCGCAAAGTGGAGATAGACCTGAGCTCACCTGGACTCGCTGTGACTGAGCTGGAAAGACTCTTGTTCACAGGCAAAGCCATCATCTGTCATGCAGATGAAGTGTGGCCCAGGCTTTACATCGGCGACCAGTAAGTAAATGGATCTTTACGTACAAATCCACAATGGGGGAAAAAAAGACGCAATGCAAAACTTTTTTTCCACACACAAATGTTACTTAAAGGTGCAGTGTGTAAGATTTGTTGACCTCTAACAGTAAAGTTGCATGTTGTATCCATCACCTCACCCTCACCCTTCTGAACATGCAGGAGAACCTATGGTCGACTTCTGTTGTCATTAAAACTCCGAGGATGTTTAATATGTCCATTCTAGGCTACTGTAAAAACATGGCGGCTCCCATAGAGAGGACCCCTCGTCATGTAAGTATACATTAAAGGGCTCACTTGTGGGTAATGAGGAAAAAATATACAATATTAAAAATCCATAAGAATGTCATCATGTAACTGTTTTGTAATATTTTTAGAAGTGAGAAAAATGACCAGAACCTTACACACTGCACCTTTAAGTCCTGACTTTGATTCAGAACATGTGACAGACTTGGAAGTGATGGTAAATCACGTGAATGCTGGGGAGTAACTGAAGAGCCTTGGAGCTGCATTCCACTCTGGAAACCTGCGTAAACTACAGGCAGAGTCAGTGAGAGTTCCCACTGCTGCCTGGGCAGGAGCGCCAGGCTCGGGTGTCGGCTTCTCACTAACTCACATGTCTGACGCTGAAGTCCGAATATCAATCCATCACTGTGAAATACCTTGCTGCCCTGCCTCAACATCACACGGATGCTGACGCGGTGTTTTCCAGATGCAGTGCAGAGAACACAGCTGATCTGTCCAAGCATCACATCACGCACATCCTGAACGCAGCTCACAGTCGTCGCCGAGGGGCGGAGCCGGACGTCTACAGGGGGATGAAGATCACCTACATGGGCATCGAGGCCCGAGACTCCTACGACTTTGACATGAGCGTCAACTTCCGTGCAGCGGCAGATTTTATCCACGCGGCTCTCAGCAGAGGAGGTAAGAGACAGGTGGTGGAAGAAAACTACTTTTTCATAATGAGCTCTTTGTAGTCACACCAGGTCCACTCTGTGGAGGCCGCCATGTTGCACCACTATGTTTCACCAGTAACCCAGAACGGACAAACTAAACACATTTTGAGTTAATGGTGTAGTGTGTCATTTTCATCACGTCTAAAAAATATTACAAAACAATTACATACTGATATTTCCATCCATTTATGATCACCTAAATGTATCTTTTTCACTATTCTGAAATGAGTCCATTAATGTATATTTACATGAGGAGCGGGTCCTCTCTATGGGGGCCGCTCACACACTGTACCT
>JAFBJT010109901.1:47607-72032 GCA_016785325.1 Chascanopsetta lugubris
AGTGTGTAAAAATTGGGTCATTTTCTAAAAATATTACAAAACAATTACATACTGATATCTCCATCCATTTATGATCACCTAAATGTATTTTTTTCACTACTCTGAAATGAGTCCATTAATGTATATTTACATGAGGAGCGGGTCCTCTCTATGGGGGCCGCCATGTTTTTACAGTAGCCCAGAGTGGACGCACTCAACATCTAGTTTAGAAGGCCAAAGCAACATGCAACTTCAGTGCTACACCTCTGAAACACACCACACACTGTACCTTTAAAGGTGCAGTGTGTAAGATTCAATGACCTCTAGAGGTGAAGTCGCATGTTGTATCCATCACCTCACCCTCACCTTTCTGAACATGCAGGAGAACCCATGGTCGACTTCAGTTGTCATTAAAACTCAAAAAGATATTTAGTACATCCACTTCTACTACTGTTAAAACATGGCGGCCTCTCTTGAGGGGACCCCCTCCTCATGTAAATATACATTAATGGGCTCATTTAAGGGTAAAACATTTAGGTGATTATGAATTGATGAAAATAGTAGTATGTCATTGTTTTGTAATATTTTTAGAAGCGACAAAAAAATACCAACATCTTACTCAATGCACCTTTAATGCAGCAGTGTGATATTCATTCCTCTCACTTGCAGGCAAAGTGCTGGTGCACTGTCACGTCGGAGTGAGCCGCTCGGCCACGCTGGTCCTCGCATATCTGATGCTGAAGCAGCACCTGAGGCTCGTGGAGGCCATTTGTGCCGTGAAGGAAAACCGCGGCGTGATCCCCAACCGAGGGTTCCTCCGACAGCTCATCGCACTGGACCAGCAGCTGTTCGGATCACATCCCTGAACACTGTCTCACTGTGTCAGTGCTCTGCTGTCAGGGGGCCACAACACAAAGGTGCTTAAATCACACTCAGAGTTCATGTCTATACAAAGGTCACACATGGAATCTAGAATCTTGAAGGAATCCTATGTGACAGCACATTTACAGCAAATTCACTGGATCTGGATTCTTATTCAGAGCAGCACAGAATTGCAAGATCTGTGAAATAGTGACTGAGAATTGACTTTGATGCAATTGACCCTTACCCATAGATGAGTCTTGGCAATCGATTGGGTTAGCATTTGCATATTCCCCCAGATAAACAAACAAAGAGAGGAACTCACAGCTTCATTCTGTGAAACTCTGATGGACTCTTGTAGCATCTCTTCCTTGACTGGATCACGTTTATATTATTTCTCTTGAAGGAAATCAAACAACAAAATAACCACACCTGTATTTTTCATGGGCATATTATCAACCAAGTGCATGAACTGCTGTTGTTCTGAGTCTGCATTGAAATATTTCTACTCAAACGTCAGGGGCAGGTCGTCTCTATAATAGACTAGTAGGTTACTATACTGCTTTCTTATGGAGGACAACTGTTACGATCCTGCTCTCTCTCTCTCTCTCTCTCTCTCTCTCTCTCTCTCTCTCACACACACACACACACACACACACACACATCCACTACACCCTCAGCTGATCAGTCGATCATCAGCCACACCCACTCCCCGCAGCTGCCCCTCCTCCGCACAATCACCACTCACCCTACTTAAGCCCCAGTGACAATGTCTCCGTCACACACACTCTGCCAGTTGGTAATGTCTCGTACTCGCTCACCACTTTCCACTACCTTGCCTGCTCCCTCCTGACCTGCTCCTGTCTCCTGCCCTCAGGGACCTGAACTCCGTTTCCGTACCTGACCATGAGCTCTGTCTGATCCCGATTGCTCATGTTACTGCTCCAGTAAAGCTTCGCAAACCTCATTCCGTTGTCCTGCTTCTTGTGCTGCGTTTGGGTCCGAACCACACCCGCTACAAGAACACGTGACACGAGGGGCTTTCAGCTGCGACACCAACAGAGTTGAAACTATATTCATAATTGTGCTTGTTGAATTGAGTGTGTTTGTCATTGGAAAATGTAAATTCTGTGAATATCATTATCACATTTCACCAACAGACAGACAAAGCAAAGGGGATATCGGATGTATGGCAAATAAATGCTGCCTGGAATTAACATTCACCCTGTGCTGTTTTCAGTTTGATTTCAGTTAGTGTATATATATATATATATATATATATATATGTGTGTATATGTATTTATATATATGTGTATATATATATATATATATATATATAATTTCATGGGTAGTCTGACCACGTTTTGTTGCTATTGCCAGATCGCCGTGTTCAGTTTGATCAGGTGAAGTGTCTGGTGTGTTAGCTCGCGCTATGGCTAGCCGTTAGCCTTCATGCGCCACGAGCTGAAGTTCGAGGGTTACAACACGCAGAACAAATAGGGAGGTCGTGATAGAGAATAAACAAAGCCAAAGTTCTTCCGTCTCCATCGATCTGCTTGTATCGGACGTCGTCCTCTGTCTGTCTAGCCTGCGGCCGGGGAGATTCACTTGTGAGCTGCAGCCGAGACAAGGTAAGAGCTTCAAAGCATTCAGGACTCTCACAGTCGTTGTTTTCTCGTGTCATTTAACACAGAACCCGTTGCACTGCTCTGCCTGTAAGTGCATCAGCATCATCATGTGTGGTGGAAGGTGTTCTCTATCTAAGTGTCACAATTAAGTGTGACATTCACTTTGGTATCTATGTATTTCAGTTTGTATTCCCAGGCATCAAAGGAGCATTAGGAAATGTTTATAGCGACATTTGTTGATGTCTCCATGTTATGCTGGTGAGAGCGAGGAGCGCCAAAAAGAAAAGCAAGCTCCCACATTTTATATGTGTGTGTTTGTGTGTGTGTGTGTGGGTGTGTGTGTGTGTGTGTGTCACACAGATGTAATGTTCCTATCAGTCACATATTTGATCCCAATTTATTCGAGGCATTCAAATGAATCTCATTTATTTGAGCTTTTTTCAGCAAAAGTTGTGCAACGCACCTTTAAATAATAATAAGAAGACGTTTTATCTGCAACTATCTGTCCAATTCAGTCAAATGAGGAGGGAACAGAGGGGAAGCTTTGATCTAAAACCAAAAACTCACGTTGGAGCAGAAAACACCGAGTCAGAGACAACGAAGAGTTGTGTGCTGGATGTTCGTTTTCGTATGCAAATATTGTGTAATCCAAACAATCCTCTGAACTTTCCTCCTAGTCCACCATCATGCGGGCGGCTCTGTGTATCTGGGTCTTATCAGTTGTGGTCTGTGTGGGACGAGGCCACCACCATGTCCACCACGAGCAGGACACTGCCCCCGACAGGCGCTCTCTGGTGACCTCCGCTAACAAAGAGTTCACCTACCTACTGTACAGGAAGTTGGCCGCTCACGCCGACTCACAGGGCAAGAACGTCTTCTTCTCGCCCAGGAGTGTGTCGGTGGCGCTGGCCGCCTTGTCGGCCGGCGCCCGGGGGGAGACCCACCGGCAGCTCTTCAACGGGCTCGGCTTCCAAAGCCCCGAGCTGACTCAGGCACACGTGGACGAGGTGTTCCGCACGCTGCTGGACAGGGAGAACTCCACCTCCCGCCGGGACGCCAACGAGGGGACGGCTGTGTTCATCGACAACACCTTCAAAGCGAATCCAGATTTCCTGGAGGTCTTGAAGAGGTTCTACCTCGCCGAGGGCTTCAGCGTCGACTTCACCAACGCGGTGGACAGCGCCAACACCATCAATCGCTACGTGGCGGAGAAGACCCACGGGAAGATCGAGAAGCTGGTGGAGAGCCTGGATGAGAGTACAATCATGTATCTCATCAGTTACATCTACTTCAAAGGTAAAAGGATCGATTTGGTTGGCCTCCGAATCCAGAGCTCACACCTGCACACTGGACGCTAATCTGTGGATAATCTCTCTGTTGAACAGGAACGTGGGAGACTCCGTTTGATCCCGCACACACCAGGAAAGCTGAGTTCATGGTGGACGAGAGCACCAGGGTACGTAGACATGGGTTACTGGTGCACGTGCATCCTTCAGACTGTCTCTCACATGCGTCATGATTGAAACTCTTCATTTCCCGTGCAGGTCCCCGTGGACATGATGAACATGGAGGCTAGTTTTGATGTCTACCATGACCAAGCGATCAACACCTCGGTCCTCCATCTTCCCTTCAACTCCTCCTCCTCCATGCTGCTGCTGCTGCCGGGCGACATGGCCACACTGGAGAACACCATCTGCCCGGGACACGTCACCAAGTGGCTGAAGTGGAAGAAGTCTAAGTTGGGTGAACTCTCGCTGAGTGAGAATGCTCCATCAGATGAATGACAAGATGCAAGATGATTCACCGTCCGTCTGTCTGTTTCCACCTTTCAGGACGTACGACATCTCTGTTCCAAAGTTCTCCATCAAGTCGTCCTACAAGCTGAACGACGTGTTGATGGAGATGGGGATGACGGACATGTTCGGCGACCGCGCCGATCTGAGCGGTATCGCAGAGGGGAAGAAACTGGCGGTGTCAGAGGTCAGTGCAGAGGCCATATGCATATGTTATGTAGTTTCTTACGTGTTGTTGCTCTCGTCTCACTCCGCCGCCACTCTGCCACACGAAGGTGGTGCACAAAGCCACTCTGGACATGGACGAGGCCGGGGCCACCGCCACAGCCGCCACGGGCATCGGCATAATGCTCATGTCCCTGCGCAATGTCCCGACACTGAGGTTCGATCGTCCGTTCATGGTCGTCATCATCGACCGTGACACGGAAGACACACTCTTCGTCGGCAAGATCGTCAACCCAAACAAATGAGTGAAGGTGAAACATTTTGCGTCTGCATCTCCTATAAAACACTTACGCATGAAAACAATCTGTCCCTCTCTTTTATGAAGACTTGTTTTGATTAGCCTCAGGTATTGGCCCTCATCATGAGTCACACCATGTCTGTTATGTACATCATCATAAGCACAATGGATGATAAGGACTGTGGTGGTATGGGGTCAGGGTTCATGCTATGTTGAGGTAGCATCAGATTTATGGGAAAGCAACACTGAATAAAATAAAATAAAAAACTTGAAGTAGATGGAAATGTCAGCATTTCAGATATGCAAATACAATAGGACTGACTCATTGACTCACAGTTTTCTTTAGGTTACCACGGTTACAGTCTATAGAGTTAGACAACTGTTGCAGCCTTTCGTTTAGATGAACACTCATGTCGACTTACGTACTTCAAACATCTGATGTAAGCCAAACCAGGATGAGACAAAATCAGAATCATTTCATTATTTTATTAATAAATAATCGATCAACAATATCATTAAAACACTGTAAAAAATGAGGTCCCTGCAGGTTTGAACTACTCGTCATCAGGTGAATCACTTCCTGGAGAGAAGTAAAAGACATTGATCAAGTCAGTGAAATGTCCACAGCTTCATTCTGCTCTTATAAATTGCATCCCATAAAACTCTTATTTTCAAGTGTTCTATGAACATACCCTCAGTGGAAGCTGAGGCCTTCGTCCTGACTCTCTTCTTCTTTTGGCCCTGTGAACAAACACCAGCTCTTCAGACTTTCTATCTGATGTCAAGCTCATATAAAACTCTTTGCAGTGATTGTGATGCATCACATGATGTGGTGATGTGTGTGTGTGTGTGTGTGTGTGTGTGTGTGTGTGTGTGTGTGTGTGTGTGTGTGTGTGTGTGTGTGTAGCAGTGGACATATACGTAATTGTTCCTTGCCGACCACTCGGGGTGGACCTCCATGTGGGTCTTCATCAGCTTCTCAGCTTCATTGTGGTAATGGTCTTGCTCTGGTTCTGACAGCTCCGCCCACTGTGGACACACAACAACACACTGATTACACCAACACGCAACTACATGCAACCACTGATGAGCAAACTCAAGCATACATACTGTAATGACATTGTTTTAGACGCTGGTGTGATCCAAACCTACAGAGCAAAGACCACATACCCTCTTCCCAATGATTGAGTTGACAGCAGCACAGTTTGCTGTTTTAAGCTGAGCCACCACAAGAGGTCGCTGTTCCTGCCTGAATATCATAAAGGCATTTGGGGGCTTTTTGACGTAAGGGAGTTCATCCTCCTCCTCATGCGTCAGCTCACGTTTCTTCCTCCTGTTGGACAGTAAAACACAGAGAGGATGAGTTACCTTTCTGTGAAGCTGTGAGGCAGAGAAGTAGTTTGTACACGAATACAATTAAAGGTGCAATGTGTAAGATTTCAGTCATTTTTGTCACTTCTGAAAATATTACAAAACAATTACGTACTGACATTTTCATGAATTTACAATCAATGTATTTTTCCCCCATTACCCTTCATTGAGCCCTTTAATGTGTATTTACATGAGGAGTGGGTTCTCTCTGTGGGGCCTGCCATGTTTTTACAGTACAGAGTGGACGTACTAAACAAGTGAAGTCTTCCATAGGTTGTTCAGAAGGGTGAGGGTGAGGTGATGGATACAACATACAACTTCACCTCCGCAATCTTACACACTGCACCTTTAAATCTACGACACATGAGGTGACTCAGTCTGTTGGACTGACCGTGTAGTTCGGGCATCAGACGGAGAATTCTCTCCTGAAGCTTCTGAAGTCACATTTTCTTCACTACATGGACACAAACAGTCACATTAGATGACAAAAGGTGTGAAGATGGTGTGTGTTCATATTTGTGCGCGTGTGATACTTACGATGCTCCACCAGGGGCTGGATCTACTTCCATGTCATGGGAATGAATGGGTTCAAACTGTAGAAATGAAAACACACAAAACAGTTTAGACAAACTGCATCTTCTGATAGAGTATAGAACCCCTATATGTATTTATATTTGAGAGCCACCAAGAAGGTATTAAAGGTGCAGTGTGTGAGATTTGGTGACATCTAGGGGTGAAGTTGCATGTTGTATCCATCAACTCAAAAGATGTTGAGTATGTCTACTTTCACGACTGTAAAAACATGGCGTCCTCCATAGAGAGGACCTCGCTCCCCATGTAAATATATATTCATGTTTATTTCTAGGATAATGGGGGGGGGGGGGGGTGACGAAACATTTACATGACTATAAATTCATAAAATCGTCAGTATGTAACTGTTCTGTAATATTTTAAGTAGTAGCTCAGAAATGACCAAAATTGTACACTCTGCACCTTTAATGAATCCCCGTGCCGTAGCAGCTGCCTTACCCGACTCTGGCTCTCTGCCATGAGAAACCTCTCCTGCTGCTGCTGCTGCCACAGGTACCACTGCTGGTGCTGTGGTTTGTCATAGTGCACTGGATGAGCCCGTTCATTACAGTGAACAGTGCTGGGCAGCTGGTGGAGGTCCAGAGGTGCAGCCCCCTGTGTGCTGCGCTCACTAGGTCCGAGCCGGTAGAAGGTGTGAGGCGGGTGAAGCCACTCCTCTGCCGGGTTGCTCTGATGAAGAGGAGCGCCGGTCAGGTTTATCCAGAGTTCTTGCAGAACTGCCCAGGCCACTTCTATCATCTCTGTAGTTTCCATCTCCTCCACAGTTCGATCAAATTCTTCCTCAAGGTCCATCTTTCATGCACGGACTAGTTTCTATTGCGGTTGCAGTTGTTCTCCTGTGACACTGACAAGACACTGGGTGTGAGACACTTGGGATGACGGCATCAAGCGGAACCTATTGTCTATTTTACTGCTATGCTACGGTAATGAGTTCCTAATGAGTTAATCTCCATTTACTCTCATGACAGGCATGTGTTGTACTAGTAACTCACTACGAGTCTACATTTCCTCGACCGATACAATATCAGTGTGTAGTAGTGATGTGTCGGTCGCGAACGAACCGGCTCTGAGAGCCGGCTCTTTCAAGTGAACGACAAGAGCCGGTTCCCGGTTGGGAGCCAACTGGGAGCCGATTCCCGGTTGGGAGCCAACTGGGAGCCGATTTGTTTTTTCTCGTCTTTTTTTCTGTTAAAACTGAACGTGTTTGGTCCGATTACAGGAGATTTGATTACACTCTGCTCTTATCCCTTTGGTGAGTCAATGGGTATCGATGTGGAAAGCCCAAATTTGAGTCCTGGCCAGGAACATATTTTGAAGGTGATGGTTTTTTTTCCTCTCCGAGTTGTGGCGGCGGAGCGCAGGGGGAGGGGAGGAGTTACACACACAGCAGAGCTATGCGCTAGAAAGGGCAAGGAAAATTAATTCAACAGAGTAAAGTCCGGACACATTTGAATGTGCTTGACAAGACAAAGGCAGAGTGGAGACTGTGAATTTGAGCAACATCCATCCCCTCAGAGAGAATCTTCTCCAAAACAGGGCAGATCAGGCAGAAACAGGATCAACCCCTCAAAGCTGAGGGGTTTTATTTGAATGTCAATCTTCACTAAAGACACAACTGTTACCTGGATGCTGCTTTTTCTTTTTGCACTCTTTAATTTATGTTGTGTTGTTTGACTGTAAATAGTTAGAAATTTACATGCAGAGATTTGACCTTGTTGTCTATTAAGATGGGCCTTTGTTTCTGTATTTTATGATATATTATATTATATTTTTGTAGCTGTTCAAATAGGATTTACTATAGACTTTTGAATTATAAATATTTGGTATATTGTACATTTTTACATTGGTCATTCATTTTTGACTTCATATATGTTGAGTAACAAGAAATACTATACAAGGTTGATTGGGCGCCAAAGGAACCAACTTCTTCTAGTGGACCGAGTCTGTATTACCATTTTTATGAGTTAATCCCTTACTCCTTTTAAAATTTCGTATATTTAGATAGTACAGTGTCCTAAATCAATGTTACTTGGGAGCACATTATCTCTGGCCAATTTGATATTAATAGCTAATATTAACTAGAGTCATGGTGCTAAACAAATGTCCCAAATAACATGGATATAACAAAACAAAGAACGTCTCCAAAAGAAACCAAGAACCTCAGTCAATTTCCAAACAGGCAAAACAAACAAAAATAAAACAATCCTAACAGTACACGGCATCTGTCACTCAGTGCTCCAAAGCATGCTGGGAAGTCCTGAACAATCCCCTGCACAACATGCTACAATATGTTTGCTTTTAAGAAACAGTTAGTGTGATTATTACCTGTTGTATTGATGCATTATTGTGTTCAACGGAGAGAGAGGGAGAGAGGGAGAGAGAGAGTGTAGCTTTTCTCTCCCCACGTGTGTCCATGTATTATCACCCCTGAGGACCAACACACACCTATTAGAAGAGATGCTTTTGATGACTGTGATATGTCTTTGATGTCATTGATCTTGAAAGGTTGAAGTGATTCCGCTTTCTCATTGCGTATGTGTGTGTGTGTGTGTGTGTGTGTGTGTGTGTGTGTGTGTGTGTGTGTGTGTGTGTGCGTGTGTGTGTGTGTGTGTGTGTGTGTGTGTGTGTGTGTGTGCATGAGTGTGCGTGTTTGAATTAGTTTTTTGTGCGTGCATGTATGTGCACATGCGTTTGTGAATGTGTGTGTGTGCGGGTGTTTATCATCAGAAACGTAGAAAATGTGTTCATGTATATAAACGTGTTTCGAAGTGAAAAATAATCAAATACTATCAAGACTTAATACATACAGAATCTAAAAGTTGAAGTTTGACCATTATGATCAGTTTACTCTAGATGGCAGGATTGGTCCGCTTGGAAATAATACATGACACGAAGAAGAAATCCCTCGCGTTGTGATTGGTCGGCTGTTGGTTCGTTGTAAACATGGCGGACACCGGAGGAGAAGGGGCGCAGAACGGACCATACTTTCCCAACAGAAAGATGAAATACAGCCCCGAGGAAGAGGCCAAGCTGGAGAGGCAACATTTCTGGAGAATAATCGATGCGTTTCGATATTACAGGTAAAATCCAAATTGATTTCGACAAAGAAGGAGCCAGACAACAGCAATGAACCATGCCGATGGAAACAAAGGCCGTTACTGTGTTCGAGAGGAAACTGCTACTCTAATGTTCGTTGTTATTCAAGTACTGTTTCCCCTTGCAACGTTACTCGTGGGGAGTTTTGGATTGTCTTGTTTACGATAATCATTTAGGGTATTTACTTCGACTCAATGCCTGCCTCTCGTGATGTATTATTTACATTTAGGGATTTCTTTTTTGCTTTTATTGTTAATTATCGCATATATTTCACAGAGTCACTCCCAGTCGCATATTGTTGTCTTTCTTTATTCAAATACCTATTCTCTCTCTGTGTCTCTCTGTCTCTCCGTCTTTTAGTAGATTTTTAGTTGTTGCATCATGTTGTTCTTGTGAGAACCAGTAATGACATGGTTAAACTCGTTGTTATGGGGACAATGTCAGCATTCTAATCTCTCTCTCTCTCTCTCTCTCTCTCTCTCTCTCTCTCTCTCTCTCTCTCTCTCTCTCTCTCTCTCTCTCTCTCCCTCCCATCCTCATATAGAGGTGCAGTTGCATGTTACAGATGAAGACCCCTCACCTCACCCTTAACCACCAAAAATGTATATGAACCTACTGTAGTCTTCAGTCGTCATTATATTATTATTACATAACCATAATTATTTGAAATCAGTTCTTGACAGTAGAAATGGCAATAATCCCACTTAATTTGTGCAAACAATACCTTTTGATTTGATTATGTTTTCTACATCACCTCTCTTATCATGTCACACATGTCACTTCATCTTGTAAGGACAGCCTAATAATGAGTGTTATTGTATGGAAACTATGGATATCACAATGTTGGATCCACACCATATCAATACATGTTGAATTAGTGTTCCTGTTTACAGTGTTGTGTTTCTCTGTCGTGTCCACCTGTAGTGAAAACACTTGTAAACCTCTCCCGTGTGTCTCCACCTCAGGGTCCACATGCAGGAGCGGGTCATGCGAGCCGAGCGCCAATTTCGGAGCTTACCGCCGCGCCACCAGACTCTACTCCCAACTGTCGTGTCCAACCTGGATCGTATCAGCCAGTGTGCGGGCCAGAACCAGGAAGTGCTGGAGGACATAGTTAATAACAGCCTCGACATGTTCGAGAACATTGGATATGGCGAGAGGGTAAGGCTCGACAAAACCACTCAGGCATAAATACTTGATGTTTTTCATCTGTTTATTTGTCTTAGTTTTTAAGAAAAAATAACGTGTGTGTCTCCCGATTGTTTCCTTGGATATCTGCATTTTAGTGTTGTGAAGCAAGGCTGGCATATAATTTCCCCCTTCTTTCTAAAGGAGGACCCAAGGAAGGTGCGTCCGTCCACTACCTTTGACATGGACAAGCTTAAGTCAACCATAAAGCAGTTTGTCAGAGACTGGAGTGACGAGGGCCAGGCTGAGCGGGAGTCCTGCTACCGACCCATCATCCAAGAAGTCCAAAGACTCTTCCCATGTGACCAATAGTACGAGACACACACAGACACACGCATGCCAATAATAGAGATGCTGCATATGTGCTTATGTACTCACAGAATAGAACAACCAGAAACTATGAATGTTCTTCTATAATGATACAAACAGCCTCTACGCATGCTATGTTTACAAAGCAGCTTTTCTCACTATTGATCATTGATCAGTGTTTTCCACGTGATATGTGCATTTTGTACATTTTATTATGTCAGTGATGTGTCTAAGGTGAGCGTACTGGTTCCGGGTGCTGGGCTCGGCCGTCTGGCCTGGGAGATAGCTCAGCAGGGTTACACATGCCAGGGCAATGAATGGAGCCTCTTCATGCTCTTCTCCTCCAACTTTGTCCTCAATAGGTAACAGACACTAACTCTCACTTCAATTTGAACTGTGTAGATGCTATTTAGTTCAAACATTAATGCATTGATCACTTGAAACTATATATATATATATTCATTAAAGGAATGGTATGCAGGATTTGACCTACTGTCGAACAACGCCAGATGAACTTGGTGTGTGCACAATGTATACTGCAAGCAACGTTATCGGACGAAGCTTAGCTTTGCTGTGGAAGTAGTGATATTTTAACAAGCTAATAAACGTTTTCATAAACACTTACCTGTCCAACAGAGAACAGGCCGTCTTTGCATCCTTACAAGCTAGTAGTGGCTGGAAGGGATTTAAAAAAAAAAATCCTGCAGACTATACCTCTAAGTATTTGTTAAAGATCGCAACACAAATAATGATTCATAAGAATTGCTTTGGTGCTTTTCTGTAGAACACCACTTCTATTCACCCGCACTCATACACTATTTCATCCAGGTGTGAGAAGGTGAATGCTATGACCCTGTACCCTTGGATCCACCAGTTCAGCAACAACAAGAAATCCTGCGACCAAATCCGACCAATCAGATTCCCTGATGTCAACCCCCAGAGTTTACCGCTAACCTCAGACTTCTCCATGGTGGCGGGGGACTTTGTTGAGGTCTACAGTGAACCAGGTATAAATCTTTATTTACTAGTGTCCAGTCTTCAGCTGTGTATACAAAACGCTTAAAAGCACACACTGTGATAGATTAGTCACTGATATAGTGTGCTCTTGTACGAATTGAAAGTAATCATGTTTTGTTGTTTGTTTCTGTCAGACTCCTGGGACTGTGTGGCAACCTGCTTCTTTATTGACACAGCCCATAATGTCATAGAATATGTTGAGACCATCTGGAAGATATTGAAGCCTGGTGGAGTCTGGATCAACCTGGGTGAGTCACTTGGTGTAAAATGCAAAAAATTACAACAGAATAATATTCTAAATAAGAAAGGACTGATGTATGAATCTGTCTCATGACTTGACACTGACTAATGTAGGTATTTTGGGGCCATGAGGGCGAAGATATTCATTGAATTCATTATTCTGAAAGATTTGCCAATACACACATAATTAAAAGAACTGTCCCTTTTTCCACAGATGTTGTCAAACTCTTGGCGACAGATTTGTATATTTTTTTTAATTCAATAAATAAAGTTTTTTAACTAGACATAGCAAATTATACAGTTGTAATTCTCACACATCAGTCGTTTTTAATCAGTACACCGCCTTGGGCGATGGCAAACATTCGTCAGAGTTTACATCTTTCCAAGGTTTCCTCAGGTCCATTGCTGTATCACTTTGAGAACATGGCCAACGAGCTCTCGGTTGAACTGAGCTATGAAGATATTAGGGCAGCCATGATTGATTTTGGCTTCCACTTTGAGGTAAATCAGAGACTTAACATTATATCTCCATTCAGTAATCTTGTTCCATGAGTAAAGCAGCTTCCTTATTCCTCACATTAGGTGGAGAAAGAGTCAATGCCGACCACCTATACGGAAAACGAACGATCTATGTTGAGATACGTTTATGACTGTGTCTTCTTCGTGGCACGGAAACCTGCAGACCTGTATTTTGACTGTCAGGAGGATGATCAACAACAAATCTCCCCGCCAGCTGCTAAGTCACCTCGGCGGGAGGAAACCAACACTCTGACGTGACAAGAGATGCTTTTGCAAAATTGTGGACCTAAAGGAGCACGAATATCAACTAAGAAGAGATCAGACTACAAAATGGAAATGGAACCTAAACGTTTCTTTTTGTGATGTATAATCTCTACTCCATACATTTCTTTGGGGTGAGCCAGTCATTCATGAAGCGAGTGTTTATTTGAACCATTATGGCCTGACGCCCTCATTGACTTACACAGCCTGTGCTGCCTCGATGAATGAGTGTGTGAGGGATATGGAGAATGTGTTTTGAATGTTTGAAATGTATTTATTTTTCAAATATGGTGCCAATAACTCCATGTACTCATTTGCACTGATCATCAGTCAACTCAGATGTCTCTCAGCTTTAGGGGAATACGTTGTTTTAAAGTTTTCATTTGTTTTTAATCACATTTTGGAATAAAGCCAAACATTTTAAAAATATGTATCGCTGCTCTTTTTACTAAATCACATTTAATTTAATTTAATTTAATATAATATACATACATACGTGCAAAATGTCAGTCATTTCAGGCTTCATTATTTCTAAAATCGTGGCTAAGGCTTTGATCCATGGACGCTTTAATCATAATGAACCTGTCGGTCCACCAAACTCTGCCGCTAGCGGAAGTGTTGTAGAATGGGCGGGGACAAGCACCGGTTCTCCGTTCTGATTGGTTCCCTCCAGTTTTCACTACCGGTTCCTGGTGGTGGTGCCTGGCAGCTGTGTCACGAAGATATTTTTCTCGCTGGAAGTGACCCACGTATCTCCTGTGCGTGGATCTCGAAAACACATTGTTGTGTTACACCGACGCTGTGACAGAATTTTCAGTCATGGCGAAGAGACTCGCCGAGCAGCCGCTGCTGCTTCTGCATGACTCGGCCTCCAAAAGACCCCACGGCTCGCTACTCAGCGTGGACCTGCAGCTGGAGGAGACCCTCCCTCCTTCACCAGCAGGGGCCTCCCTGCTGGCTGTGCTGCACAGCGGCTGCAGAAAGAGACCACACGGCATGGAGGGAGCAGAAGAGGCAGCAGGTCTGTGCACCAGCAAACATGGAGCTGACGTGTTGACGCCGCAGACTCGTGGAAGCATCCACAACCATCTCGGTTCACTCTTGCCCACTAACACCAAGAAACGACACCGAGAAGACTGTGACGCCCCGACCACTGAGGCTGTTGATAAAGTAAGCTCGAAATAATTCAGCCACCGTTCGTTCTTTTCTGTCTGTAGCTCAGAGGCACTAAAGTAGTGCAATGGTAGTCATTGGCCTAGTGTCCACTAGGTGTCACCCTTTACCCATAACTAGCATCAATCCTTTGCTTGTGCATGGCAGTGAAACTGTGTTGTCACAGCATAATATCATTAGTTTAATTGCTTATTTTGTTATTTGCTGTTTATTTGTGCAAGTATATCATTGCTAATATACCTGAGATGTGTAAAATGCTTTGCCGTTTGTCAAATGTTAGGCCTTCTTTGCTTTAAGATTAAATAATGTGACGCTAATTATGATTATTGACTCCTCGGTATGATATTAGGGCATATCATCCACCCATTGCCTTGATTACTTTAAAAAAATCAATTAGTGGCTTTTCCTCCTGCTTGGATTTATTTACTGTCATCGGGACAGTCAGGTGTAAATTGTTATCCCCTGTGGCGGCGTCCTCATCCATTCTTCCTCATGTTTGCTGGCAGGTTGCCAGTGGAGACACAAACACTGAAGACTGCGCTTACAACTTCTTCCAGTTCTGGAGGCCCCCATTACCTGCACTCGACCTCTCACTGCTGGAAGATGTTGACAGCCTAACCCGAACAGAGCAGAGGTCAAAGGTCAAAGACTCTGCCGCCATGGAGACCTGAGGTTGGGACTGTACTAAACAGCATGTTGACAATACGATGCTCTCCAGTAAGTCCGTGGGCTCAGGCTGTATTCAGGAGCGACGAGACAACCCGTCAATGCTGTTTGATCCAGTGAATGGAAATAGTGAGCAAAGTGCTGGTGTAAGATCAGTACATGGGAACAGAATGGGCCCTTTAAGAGCACACGCCACCACTAATGCTGATGCTGGCCACTGTATCTCCATGTTGCTCACAAAGAATTCTAGTTTACGAGGCGTTAATTGAATCTTCTCTAAAGGTCAATGGATTATTCCTTGGCACAAACGCCACTTCTCCTCCTAGTTTAAAGAAAAACACATAGTCGTTTTTCATAAACCCAAAAAATGTCAGTGAAAACATTATCTCCCCGACAGAGGTAGTGATTATGTTTGTATGCCCATCCATCTTAACTTTGTATAAATGGTGACCACAAACCTTATTGTTTAGTGCTGAAGCTTAACCTGAAAAACGTGCATCAGTAGTTTATTATCGTCTTCATATTGTGGTGTTGTTAAATGCTGTGTCAGATTCTCATATTATTGTTCTTCTTCGCAGTGAAGGCTTTATTGTTTGCTGTTTTAGCACTTATTACATGTTACTCACACAGCTCATTGACAATCAGCGCTGATTGTCACAGCCAGATGTTTTCTTATGAATAAATGCTGTTTTCTATACACTTGCGTGGATTTGCATGTGTTTTTTATTCATGTTTTAGTTGAGAAAATAAGGGTTATTCTGGGAGCTGTTCGGTTCTTCAACAGATATCACTGCATGCTCCACACGGTTCCTACAGGTACAATTAATTTCAAGTACTTCATGGTTTCATTCTTACCTCACAACATATTGGTCCATATCTGAACCACATTTATACAATGTATGGCGTTACATCTGAAACAGACAGGACAGAGGTTATAAACTAGACTCTTATCATGACCTTCAGGTTGTGCAAAAGTGCAAAAGACCTTCTCTAAGGCCAGTGTTTGACTCATGCATTTTGGCAACAGTAGAAAAATGGCAGCCTCCATGGAGCAGGGCTCTCACTCTAGTGTAAATATACAGACTCACTCCACAAAATCAAGAATACCAAATGCAATGTTTTCAAGCCATTATACACAAAATACAGAAACAATCATGCATGTCTCATTTCATTCCTCTGCTGGTGAATTTTCTCAAATCCAACGCACTGTACCTTTAATACAACATTACAAAGTGCTTTGTTTTGTTGTATTATAACAGATATAGAAAGGAAACAGTTAATAATAAAGATATTTCTCAACTCTCAGCAAGTGCTTTTAATTTTTCTGTACTTTACATCTAATTGAAAGCAATAATCAAATGTTATGTTCTCCATGTTGTCTTTTTATTTCTACATTTACTCAAATAAGGTGTCTGCTATCTGTGTTCATCCCTGGCCTTAAGGTGCACATTCACTCAATGTACATGAGTTGCATCTGTATACCTGTGGAACTAAGGGCTCAATATGAGTATGTGTTCTTTTCATGTAACAACCTGTGTGTGTGTGTGTGTGTGTGTGTGTGTGTGTGTGTGTGTGTAGGAGGAGGAGGAGGAGGAGGAGGTAAACTTCTTGTTAGAAGACAAAGTCTGCACTTTGGACCAGAGGCTGATAAAGGAGCAGCCAGACCATTTCAGAGGAGCAAAGATGAGAAGGTGGAATCTGACTGAACAACTACTCAAACTCACTTCACATTAAAACCCTCCACATTTTAAACTTCAGAGTGCTACAGCCATGGTGAGTTATTTACTATCAATATTCACACTTGTAGAGAGGAGTCGGTTGGGTTTCCTCTGTATCTCTGGTATTTATGACACTTCAAAGGTGTGACGCTGTTAGTTTACTTAGTAGCTGTTGTTAGCTGATGGCTAATGCTAGCAAAATGTAATGTTAGCTCAAACATGGAGCTACAACAGCTTCTCTTGACGTAGTGTTTACTTTTTCTAGCAGCTTCCACTTAACGTTTCTAATAATTAGATATTAGATCATACAAATAGATAATTGTTTGTTTTTCTTATTTAAGATGTCTATTTACTATAACTTAGCATTGCTAGCAGAGTAAAGATATTCCTCTTTTTGCTCTGTATACACATTTTTTTCGGATCCATGCATAAATGTTTTCATGGAAATCTTATTTTTAGCCCTTCAAAAGGAAAATAACAAGAAGAATGTGCATGTTTTCCACAAGCTGCTTATGTATACATGAACTTTGATACATGTTAAATGATCAAATAAACATCCTCTTTTTTATAATAACTTTCTATGAATAACTTTCTATGTAAAATGACTGCAGAGCTCACAAGATCATTTGGAGGTTTCAAGTGTGTAGGATTTAATTAAATATGCATGTTTTATGGGAAAAACTTCAGAGGAGAACCTATGCCAGCCTTCTGTTATCAAAACTCAAAAAGAGTTCAGCTTGCTCACTCTAGGCTACTGTAATAACCTGCTGACAGCGTGGGCCACAGACATGGCCTGCTCCTGACGGAGAGACATCATGTTTATGTCACTCATGATGTCAGCGATGGAAATATTTTCACACAGATCTTACACACTGAACCGTTCGCTGTATCTGGTTTATGTTCTGTCGCCAATATTAGTTTTGGCCGCGGGCAGTAATGGTAGAGCAGGTAGAACACATGCTGATTTTATTTCAAGATTTCTAATGCAATTAGAAAGAGCAAGCCAAGCCAATCATTTTGCTGTCAACTCCTTATTTTTCACAACAGCTGCATATTTGTATTCTAAAAACAGCCACATGAAACTCCAGCAGAGAGCCCTGAGCTGTGTTTACACAGTGTCGGTAGGGAGGGAGAGCTCCGGCTCCTCGACCATGAGTATTAATCTCAGGAAGGGGATGTGTGCATGCTTCCGACCAACAATGCTGCTCTGACTGAGGCCATTGTTGCATCTGGATGGGAACGGAACTCTGGAGCAGGACTGACCTTGTTGTAACAGCATGAAGAAAAGGGTCCATGACGTTGAATGAGAGGGTGACTTTTTCATCGCTCATGCGTCAGTGTTTCTAACAGAGCAGGTTTCTACAACAGGGAGGGAAGGAGGAGGAGGAGGAGGAGGAGGAGGGGGCAGACTCTTGTTAGTCCAGCATGTGTACGTCCGTAGACCTCTCTGTCTGCAAACAGCTTCCCTGAGGAGGCCACAGATTCTTTCAGGAATGGTGTGTTTTCTTGCTGGAGGATGAGTCTGACTATAAAGTTCTTATCACAGCGTTTATCTGCTCCAGGACCTCTCTGCTGTAAGTGAACACCTCTCTTGTTATTTCAGTCTCGGAAGTCTTGGATTGAGGAAAACCTCTCTATGAGAGAATGTGTGAAGTTCATCCCTTCATCGCGGGACCTTCACAGGTAAACAGAAATCGGATATCGTTGTCGTTGCATGGAACATTTGTGTAGAGCTAGAGATCTCGTGATTCTCAGACAAAAACACTGGCAATGTTATTACTTCATACTCACTGTAAGTCTAGCAGCGGTTTGTGAGAACAGCATTCTTCTGAGAGCAGAGCTATTTGGCATTCACCGCTTTCTTCCAGGAATAGTGGCCGCCTGGATTCTTTGATAATGTGTAATTTCCTGTTTTCTTCCCCACAGATGTACTCCAGTATGTCAAGTATGCCAAAACTTGATCAGGTATGAATTTAAGAATACTGTTTTCACGTGCCAACCTTAAAAGAAGACACTCAACCTTTTCTAATTATTCTTAATGTGTCATAATTGTAGAGGACTTGAAATGAATGAGAGACGAGTGCAACTCAAGGAGGAATAGATGTGTAATAGAAGGGAGAAAGACAGGAAAGGGGGTGGACTTGTAGCTGGGTTTACACAGACAATGGATGGGGGGAGGGGGGGTTGGGTGACTGAGATTTATAGCCAGCAATCCTCCCTTGAATCTGTGTTGCTGTATGAAGTATGTACTTACGCCCTAAAAGGGTCAATAAGAAATATCAAATGGCCCTAAAGTGATCCATCTTTGTCTCTCTCTCCACCTGCCGTGCTGCTCTCTCTTGTCTGGACAGATGTTGCTGTGGCCGCCTGATTGGAGAGCACTCATGGCAAGAGTCGCCTCCTCCCATATCCCTCTGCCCTGCTCCTGGACAAGACATGGAGGAGGACTGGTCCATAGAGCTCCACACCAAAGCCAGTCCCACGAATGCCTATGGGATTGTAGATTTTGAAGATACGGCGACACGAGTTTGCCGTGGGAAGGTCGGCAAGACCACTAACTCCGTTCAGTCTGAACTTGATTGATGTCTGGTGGTTTGCTGTTATGTAATCAGACATTCGCAAGCTGTACAAAAGCAAACACACTATCTACTCTAAACATACGTAACACAACAGTCACTCTAGCACAAACAGGCTCAAGCTGTGTCATGTCTCTGCTCCTCCAGTACATACGTGTGGCTGTGGACACAAAGGCGGAGGCTCTGCTCCAGCTGATGCTGAGGGAGTGGCAGATGGAGAGACCCAAGCTGCTCCTCACCGTCCAGGGAGGAGCAGAAAACTTCACCCTGCCTCCTAAAGTCAAACAGGCCTTCAGCAAAGGGCTGATCACTGCTGCCATCAGCACAGGAGCATGGATACTCACAGATGGCATTAATACGGGTTGGTGTTTGAAGTGGTTGCTTGTCTGGGGGTTGATATGAACTGTCACACTCATGGCACATGTCTTGTATCTTTAGTTTCTGGTATGTGCTCACATCAAGCATGGAAGTTTAATGTGCGAATGGAACTTAGTCATACTTCCTTCCCGCTTGTCAGAAAACTCACATCTAATCACTTGCAAGATAACCTGGTGAGGGGAGCTCACCACATTTCATGACTTATGTTACCACATTGTCATTAAACTCCATGTTGTAGTTGTTTTCTCTTCCTAGTGGATGATACGAGCGGAGACTCGACATAAGACTTGACCCACTGGTGACACACTGCTCTTATTTAGCAATATCACCTAGGTAAGAAAACCCACATGTCTAGAAAACCCAGAGAGAATCTTCTAATGCTGACACGAGAGAGGCTTCAGATTCATTAGTACAACTGAGAAACATTACGCTCTGTGCCTTTTATGTGGTTATAACATAGTTCTGTGTCAGCCTGTTTGTCCTCAGTCTCAAAAAAGAATTTATCATGTGGGAAAAATGGTGTGTTTGAGGTCTGTCATATTTCAGCACAGGTCATTCTTATACTGCTCAATAGTATATTTGCTTTGCTTTCAGCTGCTCTTTACATTCTCCACAGGTGTGTCTAAGTATGTGGGAGAGGCAGTGAAAACATTTGGGGGCCATGATCTACGCAAGAGGAACACAGTTGGCATCACGCCGTGGGGTGCCATCGACAACAACGTGGACCTTATAGGCAGAGATGTAAGAGATTACACTACCTCACCAAGCTTACTCTAAACATGTTTTGGATTTTTTCTTATGGATTCTCATGTCTCTTTCTTGTTGGAGCAATAACTCAAGAAGGTGTCAAGGTCAAATTCACTTTGAATCTTGAGATCATTTGGCTTTGGTGGTCAAAGATCAAATTGTAAGATCACAGAGGCCTATCAAAATATCATTTTTGGACCGGCCATCATTTCTTAGGTGGATGTTTTTTGGTATATCCATTATAAATGTGTTAGTTGCCATACAATTTCTGATAAGCTGATAACTAGGCTAAATGATTAAGTGATGATATTTTTCACAAATACTAAAAAATGCTGTTTTTCCATTGGTATGATCGTGACTCTTGGATGGCCTTTAATTTGACTTCCTCTCAACATGGCTCAGGTGTTCAGGCCCTACCAGCCACTGGGAAACCCTTTGAGCAAGAGGGCCTGTCTCAACCGCTTCCACTCCCACTTCCTGCTGGTAGATGATGGAACACTGGGAAAACATGGCTGCCAGCAAGGCCTCAGGAGGAAGTTGGAGAAACACATCCAGCTGCAGAAGATACACCCACGTGAGTCTGAGTGTGTTTTTGTTCTGTAACGAGAGAAGCCATCTAACCTACTTCTCCCCCCGTGTACAGGACTGAACCAAGGTGTGCCTGTGGTGTGTGTGGTGGTGGAGGGGGGCCCTTCCATTGTGTCCACAGTGTTGGACTACGTCAGCAGTGTGCCCCCGGTGCCAGTGTTGGTGTTTGAGGGCTCGGGCAGGGCTGCTGACCTGCTGGCCTTCTTACACAAGCAGACTGCTGCTGACAGGTGTGCATCCACCCCACTATGAAAGACTCTTAAGTGGATATTCTGATGGATGAGACATCACCACTCACTCCCAGACTCCGGAGATGAAACTGTAGTATGCTGTACATTGTCTTTCATATTTGTCACATAGATTTTGAGTATAAATGATTAGGAGATGGGGAGGATGGAGCCAATTTAAATCTCGACACATACTAGACCAATAATAGAGCATAGTGTTGTCAAGCTGTCAATCAAGATGTTTAACCCTGATTTTGTAGCATCAAATAACAAATGAGAATATTTAACAGAAAAATGAAAGGACGGTTTTGTGCTCCTGTCATTATAGACATTGTATGTTGTAAAATATTATCATGTGTCATTATACCTAATTTAACAGCGATAATAATTGTATTAACCCTTTTTCAGGGAGTTGCAGCCAGTCATTAAAGATGACTTCCTCGTCAGGATTGGCGATGTGTTCAGGGTGGACAGAGCCGAGGCTTTTCACCTCTACAGTCTCTTCCTGCAGTGTATGGACCACAGAGAGTCTGTAAGCGAAGCATCATCAATTCAGGAATGTCGTGGTTGGACACATGGACTAATTAGAATGTGTCGTTAAACAGATAACAATCTTTGACTCAGAGTCTGAGGACCAGATGGCACCTGATGCAGCCATTTTAACAGCTACACTTAAAGGTACTTAGTAGCTTCCACTAGATGTTTTTTTTAATTTAAACGATTCAAAGATTGTTATGATATAGGAGTGTGGTGGTGTACATTCTGTTTCTTTGTTCTTTTGTGTGTGTGTGTATGTGTGTGTGTGCGTGCGTGTGTGTGTGGTGATCAGGCACCAAGGCCAGTCCTGCAGAGCAGCTCAGTATGGCTCTTGCCTGGGACCGAGCTGACATTGCACAGAAAGACGTACTGGTGTATGGACAACACTGGCAGGTGAGACTGACTGATACTGATCACATTACACAAAGAAAACATGTATGTGCTCAAGTTTCTCATACTAATGCCAAGGGTTTCACATGATGTGTCCAGGGTGGTTCTCTGGAACAGGCCATGCTGGATGCTCTGGTGATGGACCGTGTCAGTTTTGTTAAACTGTTGATCGACAACGGCATGACAATGAGTCGCTTCCTCACTGTGGAGCGCCTCGAGGAACTCTACAACACGGTTATTATCATCTACTTATCTACTTTCTACATGTACAATGGTCTACTTTGCAGTTTCTTACTGCTTTGATAATCAATCGATCATTTTTGTCAAAATTAGTCTTATGTATTTAATCATGTATTTATTTACGTATTCATTTATTTGTTTATTTATGTAACAACACCTGATTTAACAGTTACGAAATACCTTGCCACCTATTTGAATAGCTAGTTGTTGCGGCCCTGCATTTAACCACATTATATATATATTTTTTTCTTTCTTCGAAAATACCCTCAGCCCACAGTAATGTGTTTATCTTGTTGTGCTTATTCTTCCTTTGTTTTCCCTTGGCTCTCACTTTGCTGTACAAACTGTGGGAATTCTTTTGTCTGTGGCTCTTGGAGCACAAATTCCAAAACTTTGGCTTTGATTGAAATCACAATAATGCACTGTAAGTGTTTTGCACTAATATTATTTGTGTTTTGTGGTCAATTGCATCCTGGGTATTTTCCCCAGTTTGTTTTTGAGATGCTTCTTAGATCACAGAGCTGTTTGTCATAGCTACATCCACACTTGGCTCTCACCACACTGCCTTTATCTTTGGTGTATTAAAGACTGTTTACTTATTCATAACTCTGGGATAATAAGTCCCTCTAAGAAACGAGCCAAGGATCCCAGAGCCGCTACCGTATAAGCCAAATGCAAGTTATCAGTAGTTGTTGTTTTGCTTTGATTTCTTCGATGTTGTTTTGTTTGTTTATTTGTGGTTACTCCCTGAATAATAATAATAATAATAATGATAATTATTATGTACCTCTTCAGCCACAGGGACAGACTGATCGTTTTCTGCGGCACCTTGTTGAAGACACAAAACAGGTTTGTGTGTTGATGACAATGGCAATAGTTATGTAAATATCCAGTTATGCTACGAGTAAGTCTGTTTGCTTGTATTGGGCCTTACACAGGATATTGAGTTGAGGTGCATCCATATGTGCAAATATAGACTCATGCTGAAAACCTGTGATATGGTGTGTGTGTGTGTATGTGTGTGTGTGTGGGGGGGGTCCTTTGGGTGTGTGCGAGCAGACTTCTCTTCCACCAGGTTACCGTTTGTCTCTCATTGACATGGGCCTGGTGATAGAGTATCTCATAGGGGGAGCGTACCGCAGCACTTACACACGGAAACACTTCAGGGCTGCATACAGCCGCCTGCAGGTCAAAGTGAGCACCGACACTTTCCTTGTCCATTGCATTTTAACAAATGACTAGTTGATTGCAATTATGATTTATTAGCTTTCCTAAAATGAATGCATTAGCTACATCGTTGTTCATAGGGGAGCAGACGGAACAGTTCCAGCTCCTTGTCTAAACAGAGACGTGGATTAACACCAAACTCTTCAAGGGGCAGGAGTCTCCAGGACCTGCAATTCTTTAGAACTGCACAGCCTTACAAGTGCAAGGTTAGTGTGCAGTTGTATGTCTCTGAGCTAGTGACAGCAGCTAAAGTTATTAGAGTTATATTAACCCATAACCTGTGTTTCGCTTTCTTCCCTTTTTTTTTGTTTATCCCCTTATTTTCCTCTGTCCGTTCTCTCAACCTTTCAATCCAGGGGCAAGATGCCTCCACTAGCAGCAGTGGAGAGGTCACGTTAAGCCCTGGCCTCGTTGATGCGCCACTCCTGGTTCCCTTTAACTTCAACGACCTCTTTGTGTGGGCAGTGCTTGGACAGCGACAGCAGATGGCACTGTTCCTGTGGCAACATGGGGAGGAAGCTCTCGCCCGTGCCACAGTGGCCTGCAAGCTGTACCGCTCCATGGCCTCTGAGGCTCGACAGAGCAGCATGGACGAAATCATGGCAGAGCGCTTCAAGGCATATTCACTGTGAGTACTTGGGG
>JAFBJT010109901.1:72368-92352 GCA_016785325.1 Chascanopsetta lugubris
GCTCACAGTAGGGGACAGACCCCTTTGCTTGTGTGTGTGTGTGTGTGTGTGTGTGTGTGTGTGTGTGTGTGTGTGCGCGCATAACAGTCTTAAACCACTTACAATACACCTTCCTGACCGTGACGGGGATATTCTGGCCTTGATAGCGCTGCAGCGTTTGGGTTGAATCAGATCGTTTGTAAAAACGTGACAAATGACAAAAGGCTTGGTTTGAAACCTCATCTGTCTACGTGGAGTCTTTTAGGAAGCCCCCCCCCCCGCCCCCTCCCTACCCTCCCTCCACCGAAACATAACGGGTCTTGGCACCGGATTGATTTTTTTTTTTTTTCTGGTCGTAAAATTTTAAGACTCACCTTTCAAAGGAGAGCAGGGTTACGACTGTAATCAAAAAAGGTTAAAGAACAGTCAAATTTGACTCCAGGTACTTTACCTTAAGTCCTGTGTCCAAATATGGGCGAAGGGCGTGGTAGCGGGTCAAAGTCTGCGATATTGATCCCATTACCACTTGCCCTTGAGCACGGGGCTTCCTATGATTTTCATGCTCAGCCATACATGTCGAGTCACAGAGTAGATCTGCGAACCTGTCGGCCCGTCCTGCCTCGGTGAGGACAGGTGGAGGTGACGAGTTAATGGGACGCCGGTGCTGAAAGGGCAGGAAAAAAAAGAGGGCGGAGCTTCAGCAGCTTCCACCAGAGGCCTGGAGAGTGATGGATCTGTGGCCGGTCGATGGCGGTTGCCAGGAAACGGTGTCCTGTGTCCATCGCTCACCTCCTCATCATCATCAGGGTTGGCGGACGCAGCTAATCAGCGTTAAAAGCCCCCCCCATCCCCCACATCCCCCCATCCCCTCCTCTCCTTTCTCCTCCCCCACTGTCCCGCTCTTCTCACAGACACATCAGCGAGCGCTCAGACGGCCCAGTGTCTGGACAGGCTTGGAAAATGCAGACTCATTGACACGACTTAAAAAAAAAAAAAAAACATATATATGTATTTCAAGCCTCATTTTCCCTCCCTGTGAAACATCCATTCAGGAGCCTGCGGGGGGTGGTGGTGGTGGTGGTGGTGGGTGGGGGGGGGGGAGCACTTCAAAGCCAAAATGCAACCTCTTTAAAAGTTGAAAATGTCACCTGAGTTCACTTCAAATCGGAGTTTCAGCAGAATGAGAGATTGACTGTAAGAGGCGACGGCGACTGGGATTGAATCTGGGACGGGCGATGGTGTTTGAGAGGAAACGCCAGGGCTGAGTGATGTGTGTGTGTGTGTGTGTGTGTGTGTGTGTGTGTGTGTGTGTGTGTGTGTGTGTGTTCAGTCAATCAGCTGGACAGTAAGAGAGTGCTGTTTTCAGACTGTAAATTCTCCCAAACCTTCTCCATCCCCTCCCCTCAGCATACTCAGCCCGGCCCTCTGAAGCCCGGGGGGATCGTAATAACAACAATGGCCTTCTCTCTCTCTCTCTCCTCTCTCTCTTTCTCCTCCCCCATTTCTTTCTCTCCCTCATTCACACACACACACACACACACACACATATACAAACACAGCATTGTCTTCTCCAGCCCTACCTTCCTCCCCCATGTTCCCCTCCCCTCCGTCAGGAAACCAGCGCAGGCCAAGGTCCGGTCCTTACGCAGCAGAGCCCGTTTTTAGATCCAGCGCCTTGTTCAGCAACATTTGAACAGCGCGGAGCTTCTACGGAACGAGCCGCGCACCTGTCCGCCTCTGTGTCAGGGTGACGAGTTCCCCTGCGTTCCTCTGCGGCGAGGTTAGAGTGCGACTGAGCCCGTCTGAGCTCTCCCTCGAAATGTGCCGCGTAAGCGATTTTCAGTCTCCCTGATTCAGAGCCCAGGAATTTTTTGTTTTTTTTTATCTGTTTTTTTTTATGAGGTTTGTTTAAAATGAACATCTTTGTTCAAAGTGTTGCAACCACTCGGACGGCAGGTCTTCTCTCTCTCTCTCTCTCTCTCTCTCTCTCCCTCCCTCTCTCTCTCTCTCTCTCCCTCTCTCTGATTTCCTCTCTGCATATGTTGTGTCTCCGCTTCCTGCGATCGCTGCGCGACCCCTGAGAGTTCAAACGGCCGTGTCGCCAGCCGCCTCTCATATCTGTCAGGAAACATCGCTGGAAAACTGAAAGGATGGAAACAAAGAAGAAAGAGAGAGAGAGAGAGAGAACACACTTGGACCTGACGGACCTAGTTTCTATTTCTCATCTCTGTGGCTCCTGATGACCTGACCCCGAAAGGATTGCCACAAACCCCCCCCCCCCCACCCCACCCCCACCCCAAAGGTTACTTTTCACACAGATGACTAAGCACTGCGATGTGCAATGGAGCCCTGGTCATATTCTAAAACAGAGCTCTGGTTGAGAGACACTTTATAGGACAAGTCTGGGGGAACCCCCCCCCCCCCCCCCCCCCCCCCCAATCTATATCTAGTTCCCACCATTGTAAAGATTTATGCCCATGCTGGAGCCCTGAGCAAAGAGAGTGCGGATCAATTAGTACACGCTGTCACACAGGTTGTCACTGCTGTGTTTTATTACCCGGGAGAATGGGCTCAGTCTGCGCGTTCATGGCTGTTAACTCTGACGTTTTCCAGCCGTCGGTGACTCAGAGTTCAGGTTTCTCACTCTTTGTTCCTCTTAATTGTTTACTGTGCGCTGACGTGACACGGCAGCTGCGCGCACAGGAAGCCGGGAGCCAAACCACGCGAGGAAAATCCTGCCGGTGTCGGAACTAGCCGGCTGCTAATGCAGGGCTCCACATCTGACGGCATAATATGCTTGATTGTACGATTATTATTCAAGGCTGTTTGGTGGTGTATGATAGAATAGTATGATGGAAGCAGGTATGGAGGGGAGGGGGGAGGGGGGGGAGCATGCATGTCCATGTAAATGTCCATCGCCCTCTTCGCTGTATTCATTGACAGGGAAGATGATCTCCTCTACTGAACCTATTTGACTTTCTTCGTGTTTCCTGTTTTATTAAGATCTATATCTATTTTATGCTGCACGGGTGTTGTGCACTTTGCGCTATATAAATAAAGTTGGATTGGAGCAACGATCACTGGGCTTCACACCCGAGCTAGTGACATGAAGGCCTCTTCATAATGATTGAACCGTGAATCACACCGTTAATATCTTTTGGCGGAGGCCTGCAGCAAAATGCAAGATGAATTTCTGCAAATTCCACACATACCATCCTGTGCTGGTCTTCTCCTGAGGAGCACCTTCCATCTGGCTCCTCTATATACACAGACCAGACCAGACCAGACCGGACCAGACCAGACCGGTGAAGTGCTGCACTTGGTGTGGTTCTTTCAGATCGAGATCTCTCTTCACAAGGACGGACACTTTGTTCTTGTGTTGCAACCGTTCTTTGGGGTCCAGGTGGGCTTCCCAACCAAGACCGGCTCGCAATGTGCACGGGGCAAAAGTCCAGGTAATCATGACAACGGTTAAGAGTGGGCAGTATTGGCCTGAAACTTGTATCACGGTACCACTACCAATCTGTGTTATGTTACAACCGATTCAGCTTCGAGGTCTGTTATTTACACGAGGACATGAACGCAACGCGGGCTACGGAGGGTGTGAAGAAAACGTGAGTAAACGTTACGGAGGCATCAGTGCGGACGCTGACGCAGCAGTTGTGACGAGTAAAACGTGTGTGACTTTGATGGGACGTGAAGCTACGGCTCAGATTTTGTTTATATTCATCAGTGTTGACGATAGCGTGTGTGCCGAGTGTGAAAGTACGCAGGAAACAATGTGCGTGTGTGTGTCTCCGCCTCCTGCCAGCGCTGCGTGTGTGGTTGGATTGATGGTGGCTTTAATGCCGTCCATGTGTAATCACAGTAGACAAGATGAGCTGCGTCTATAACAATAATAATAAGCGCTTGTCAGATAACTAATGAAAGTGCTGCAAACGCAACGCAACAGCAGCAGCCCGGGGGCCGCACTCGACCAGTTGGCTGGAAGAGTGCAAATGGCTAACGCGGGGCAAATGAATAATAATGCTTAAACCACCAAGCCCCGACCGTGTTGATGTCTCGGGTGCTCCCGCTGGACAGAGTGTGTGCATATAGTCATGGACATTTATATTCTGTGTATTCCAGCGGAGAAAACATTAAGGCGAGGTGACAGGAGCACATGTTCTTTGTACATCAACATTAACCCTTCGATCAAATGTCATCTTTGCATCCTCAGCATGTGAGGTTGGAGTTTTTCCATCATGGTTTGTTTTCTTTTTATTCAGTTTTGCTTCTGCCACGCGTTGGAAACATCGTCGACGCGCCCGGTGTTGTGCTTATTAACTCTCTAGACATTTCGCCAATGTACTTCCACATGTGGTCACTCGGGTGGTGGTGGTGGTGGTGGTGGTGGTGGTGGTGGGGGGGGGGGGGACATCCAGACTTCACTAAGACGTCTGAGAGCAGACCATTCGATAGGAAATGAATGGTCACTGAGTGGTGCTCGGATCGATCCCACTGATTTACTCGGTTCCTTATCCAGTACTTGTGTCTGTTCTGTAAATGTGTATGGTTTGTCTGAGTGGCTCAGAGGAAAGTGTCCTAAACACTGCTGAGTCACGCACCGTCCACCTCCTCACAATGGCTGACAAACAGTGGGCTCACCCCCATCTTCACAGATGATTCAGTGGCTTGATGAGGAGAGAGAGAGGGGGGAGAGAGGGAGAGAGAGAGAGAGAGAGAGAGAGAGAGAGAGAGAAAAGGAGTGGGCTGCATTTTTGTCACAGCATCTCGGGGCCCTCCGGCAACTTGTGAGGGGCACAAGTCCAGGGCCACCGTCTCCTGTGTCTGGCTATAGCTTACAATGCCAGCGAGAGGCGGCGGCGGCGGCGGCGGCGTTGGGGGCGAGGTCTCGCGATCCCACAGTAACATTAGCCCACGCATGGCACCGAGCCAAATGCAGACCACATACTCGGGCCTGTGTGCGCCCTGTTCGGTTTGTGTTGTTACTATTCAGTGCCAGGTGTTTTCACACGCGACTGAGGCAAAACATGCAGATCTTTCAATCTCAAGTTATAGCAGAGACTGTATGATTTGGTTTGCCTGTGGTCATTTTGGAATTAATCCATTTGCTTTGTTAATCCTTAAAGGTGCAGTGTGCGAGTTGCGTGTTGTGTCCATCCACAGCGACAAGATTGACTTCTTACAGATTTGATGCCGTGTGGTTATTGATAATATTTGTTTTGACATTCTTGATGAAAGGGTACGCTGTGCAGAATTTAGTTATGTTGAAATTACTCTGTGCAGTGTGTAAGATTTGGTGACATCTAGAGGTGAAACTGCATGTTGTATCCATCACCTCACCCTCACCCTGCTGAACATGCAGGAGAACCTGTGGTTGACTTCAGTTGTCATTAAAACAAACAAACTGTCCACTCTGGGCTACTGTAAAAAAAGTGGCGGCCAACGTCAAGAGGACCCTCTCCTCATGTAAATATATATTAATGAGAAACAAAAATAAAATATTTTGGTGATTATAAAATGCTCGTATGTAATTGTTATAATATTTTGTGTAATATTTTTAGAAGTGACAAAAATCTTACACACTACACCTTTAATCCCGAAAGATCTTTGAATTTAACATAATTCCCAAAAGGAATGAATGAATGCAAGCCTGTGCCGAGGAACAGAGCTGTGAGAATAATCTGAAAAATCATTTCTAGGCAAGCGCTATCGACTTCCTCCACCAAAGGGGTTTTTTATCATTTACAGTCTCTTAGCTCACAGACATGGACCTGAAATCCCTCAGAGCAGCGGGAACAGCAAAAAAAATAAAAATAAAAAAAACCCAAAACACATGAGCACAAAGAGCATGAAAACATTAAACGGCGGCTCTAATGAAAAGCCGTAATGAAGAAAATGGGAGAATATATACATAACCATCAGCGCTGACAACAGCTAAGTACATAAGCCATTAGCCAGGGCTTAAACATTGACAGAAACAGACTGATTCATCTGTTACCAATTTAGCTCCCAACCAAATGGCAAGAGCAGGAAGAACTTCAGAGGGAGAGGGGCTTAAATGGATGGAAGAGGTGAATCATACTGTACCCAAAGTCATTCTAAAAAAAAAAAGAAAAAAAAAGGAATCATCATCTCAGGTAATGACCCCAAGACAACAGCTTCCTGTGTGACTCAGAATAATTGGTCCAACAGAGCGTTAATACCAAGCCATGACTGGGACAGAGGAAGCAAGAACAAAGCATGAGGTGTCCTTGTAGCTTCTCCAGCGAAAGGTCAGAGACAGAGGGGTCAGCCATCGCTGGGAATTATCCTCCCCGTCACCGGGGTCTTGCCTGGCTCTGTCAGGGCCCCCAATGCAGACCCCTCTGGTCGTTCAACCGCTCCTCGCTCTGCAGCTGCCGTGGTATTCACACACCTCCACACAACCACAACACACACACACACACACACACGGGCAACGCTCGCAGGAACCCGGAGAGCTCGACATCGGCCCGTTAAAAAGGTGCGGTATGTCATTTATGCAAGTCGAGGAAAATACTACAAATCAATTATATACTGGCATTTTCATAATCACATACATGTATTTTTGTCCCCATTACTCTTAAAAAGGTGCAGTGTGTAAAATGTAAAGGTACAGTATGCAAGATCTGGTGACATCTACTGGTGAAGTCCTTCGAGCATGCAGGAGAACCTATGGTAGCCCTGAGATATCATTTAAGATCAAAACATGCTCAGTAAGTCCACTGTGGGTATTGGAGGAGGACACCCCTGATGCGAGTATACATCAAAAAGGCTCATTTAAGGTTAATGTCATAAATTGTGGTGATTGTACATTTGTGAAAATGTCTGAATGTCATAGTTTTGTAATTCCATTTCTACAGGCTTTTGAAAAAAAGACTACAGAAAATTGACCGCAATCGTACACACTGCACCTTTAAAAACGTCACGGTTTGGTGCCACTTTCCGAGAATCAAACTAACCTGGCGTAAAGACGGATAATAATCAAAAGCTTAATACAATCAGATGGACAGACACTGTGCAGGCCCAGGTGCAAACCGGAATCGATGCCGGTGAGAAGATGGATTAAGAGTCAAAACGTACAGCTGCTTCCTTTGCCCAAAACAAAGATGAATCAATATGTCACAGGATCTACTAGTTAAGACAAATTAAAGCGAGTCCTTCGAGCTCCCAAGACTCTGGTACATACTTGTCTATGAGCCTCCATACAAACACTGAAAAACTAAATCAATACCAAACAGGGGCACATCAATTCAGGGCAAGTTAACCATGTTAGCCTCAACAATCTAACATTGAATCTCATCTCCTCAAAAAGGAAATGAAGCGTGTGTTTTTGGCAAGAACGCACAGACATGCATCAAAATAAAGGTTAGCCACTGCAACAAGATTTATTATTTACAGATTTGAAGCGGTTTGGTTATTGATATTATTTGTTTTTACTATTTCACTTAACTTTTTCGAATTGAGTGACACTTAAATTGCATTTGGATCACCCCACTCTCAACATTCTGAGCATGCAGTAGACTGCAGTTGTCATTAAAACTAAACGAAAAAACAAAACAAAAACAAAAAAAAACAAAGATTAGTATGACCACTCTGGGCTACTGTAAAAAATATATAATCAATGGGCTTATTCAAGGGTAATGGAAAACAAATGTAGGTTTAGATTTAGGTGATTGTAAATTCATGAAAATGACAGGATGTAACGGTTTGGTCATCTTTTTTTAGAAGTCGTACACACTGCACCTTTAAAAGAACCCACGGTAGCCTTCGTGTCTCATTAAAAACCAGAGCTTTCTAATTTGTTCTTTTTCAAAAGGTTGTGGTGCAAACATGGCAGCCTCAAGAGACAAGGCCCCGCGTAAATGCAAAGTGCTCATTCCAGGTAAATGAGAGCAGCAGTTGAAATAAAACCCCAGCTGACAATGTGCTCATGAACAATCCTACCAAAATAATAATAATAATAAAAATAATAATAATAATAATAATAAACATCATGAAAAGAAACCCATCCAGATGCAAATGCTCATTTCGCGCAAAAACAAAGTCAAGCTGTTGTTCAAAAAAAAATGTTTTTTTAAGGAAAAAGAAAAACAAGCCGCTGTGTTACCCGATACTTGTTATTCTTCTTCATAGGAACACGTTTGAGTGCATCTCGGCGATCATGAACATGCAGTGTCCTAAATTGGTCTGAGCAGCAGGGTGGTAATGATGACAGCCAGGGAGCAATAGCCACATTTCCATCCCTTCAGCTCTCGCGGAACAGCGTAAACACGGACACGGGGTGTGTTCTGGATAATCAGGTAACATTTGTGGGGATGTGGTAAGGTAACTGAATTCCATGAGAACAACACCCTCATGGCACAACAAAGGCAGCAAACAAATCCGATCCGTGCCAGAACAAAGCCGTGGGACTTTCCACTGCGGAAAAATGACAAGTCGTGGGGGAAAGGCCTGGTACAGGGCAGGGCTAATATTAGCGAGTCTTATCTGGACAAACTGCACGAGGCCGCGGAAATGACGGGAAAGATATGGCTGCGGGTTCCACGCCATCCCCCAGGAAGTCATGGAAACTTAGGCAAATCGAACTGATGACCATCGAAATGACAGGGAAATCGGCCGGGCCTGACGGGGCCACTCAATCTCACTCCGATACCGACGAGAGACGATAGACCTTATCACCTCATATCCTGTACCCGCTCAGCGCAGGCTGCTATCAAAACTGAGAGAGAGAGAGAGAGAGAGAGAGAGAGAGAGGCAGTTCTGAACCAACAGGCACCTGTTGTCTGTGAAATGTGTTCGGTGAGTTGGTGAAGAGACGACAGCAGTAGTTTCATTGCTAAACTGAGTGAGAGGCACAGCAGCGTCGTTTCTCAGTCGTCCATGCCAAGCCACAATATTCTTTGGTTTCCCAAATGTTAAGATACAACACCCTGCTGTCAATTTGCATCCGATTTGAAACTGGTTTTGAATTTGAATTTAAACTGTCGTCTTCAGGCCTTTTAGCAAGGCATCTGAGATGTTGGTGCGGAAAATATCAACTGGTTTTATGACATTTTAAGACGCTTATATGGTCGGTGATGTCTGTTAAATCCCTTCATAAAGCATATCTTGATTTTTTTTTTTTTAAAGCCTTTTATTCATCTAAGTAAATTGCTCAAATGTTTGTCTCTTTTACTACTTAGTAATTAAGATGTGCTTTGCTCCCTAATCTTGTGTTAATCTATAAAGGATCTAAAGCACTTTGTCACAGTGGTTTACTGGATGAATAGAGCTTCATTTAATATTATCTTTTATCGACAACAGCAAATAAATAGTCATAATAATGATTTCTTTTTGAGAGTTGCACATAGATCTTTGATTTATTTCCGTCCCAAACTCATAACCCGATCTCTGTAAACCACAGGCGCCAGTGTTTGTCAAACCATATTCTATGTCACCACCCCTGGTATTACTGTCACTTGTTGAGTAAGTGTGTTGCAGAGCAGTTTTTTGCAAACACTTGTGCAAACATTTCCCATTTTCTACAAACACAGAGAAGGAGACACATGGATTTATTGCTTAGCTTTCCATGTGTGACGCTCGGCCACAGGGAGGTAAACACAACTGTTTAACCACGGCACAATAGAGACCAATAACTGACCGAAAAAGCCAGAGGTATCACTTCTTTTTAAAAATTTTTTTTTTATTCTCCAGACTGCAATCCATTTGCCCAGGTCCATTTGGGCCTTAGAGGTTTTGGTAGATGAAGGTAGGAAAGCCATCGTGTACAGTACCTGCTGGGGGCCGTCCCCGTTGACCATGGCTGGGGGTTGTGGTGAAGCCAGGATTGGGAGTTCAGTGCTGAGAAGCTGGCCGGACTCCAAAGATGGGGTGTGGTCTGCCATGTCTCCCTCATTCACACTACTGAAGAGGTTCTCCTGCGACGAGGACACAGCAAATCAATACGGTGCCGTCTGCCAGTATGACGTTTGTTTTTCAACGTGACAGTGAGCAGCAGATTGGTTTCATTGTTTCGTTGTCATGTTTAAAGGCGAACTATTTGGCATGATTAATCCCCAACTGTTGGCAAAAAATAATTAGGCCGTTTCATGATTGTACAATTACCTGGAAGTATCAATTATTGCTTCCGTTGCTCAAGGGTGAGCCTGTTTACAACCACATCAGATTAAGACCTCCATGTTTCTACAGCAGCCCTGAATGGACAAAACTAAGAATCATGAATGTGAATAGTCCAATTAACTGATCTGACTTGATAGATTATATCCATCACAACATAATACCTAAATAATCCTCCTGCAAGCCCTTTTCTGTTATCTTGAACCAGGATGTGGCCTGTACCGAAGTCAAAGAGTGGTTCATGGTTTTAGGCAACAGGATGAACACATCTGCTAACGAGCGTGAGGCAAACTGCCTCTAACTGCACAGTTGTTTCCAGTAACAATGTCCAGACAAGCTGAATCACACTGACTGGGAATTTGATGCACAACCTAATTAATCCCTAAACACATCAACTGTTTTCAGCTGCTGGTTGTTCTGCGACACAGTTGCACACAAACTAAACTCAATCTTCTGTTAAGACTGTGCGATCCATCTGAATTTAAGAGGCCTGATCAAAGACCAGAGAAGGTCAATATCATCTTATGGGGCATAAACATGTAATTAAAGTCGATGTAAACTGATCTGGGCACGTTGTGGGAGTCCATTACTCCTGTGGTGTGTTGTCTACACTCGGTGCTGCCTGCTCCATTTACAGGGGGCCTTCTCTGGTCAATATGAAACCATAAAATGAAATGGCAACCCGTGATATACATAAAAGAAGTCTGTCCCAAGTGAAGTGTTTGGCAATGAATGTGTCCTCTCAGGGGTGAAGTAAACTAAGTTAAGATAATAATAACACGAATATGTCATAGTTGTAGAGGCAACAAAAACACTCTGCCTGAAAACCACACAACAGCATGAAGGAAATGTAACATGTGTCCTTGAACCTAATTACAATCTGGCGCATGCGCCCCGACACCAGACAGTGATCTGGCTTATCTGTGCGCTTTAGCCCCTCCTCTCCCTCAGCTTAAACTACAAAGTCAGTTTGCAGTGCGATGGTCAATGAACTGGCTTTGAGGAACCACGGCTGCTGATGAGGACCACCATGAGATTAGCCGAGTATTACCAGCAAGGCCCCGCATGATGGAAGACTTCTTCTGTGCTTAATGAGGCCTCAGAGTCACTGCACTGCAATGATTTTAACTTCGTGACTCTGTCAAATTCATGATGAATCTGTAGATTGTTCATTCTGAACACACTGGCATAACAGCTCCCAGGGGTGAGGAAGAGGAGAAGTGTGGGAGGGCAGGTTCCTGATCACAGGAGCTCGTCTTTCCACAGCTTGCTCTTGGGAATCCCCCTATGACTATTTGTTTTTTTGTTGTTTTTTTCAAGTATGATGTTGCTGATTGTTCAGAGTCACTCAGGGGGAAACACAAGTTAACTTGGGTGGACAGACACTTGACGCTCAACTTCCTTTTGCAGCTGAATTACAGAAAAACGCTGTGCACATCCTCTCTGACGTAAGATTACTTTGATATGAAAGTGCGCACTGTGTAGATCTATGTCGTATTTGACTGGGGCGGTGATGACAGCTGTTTCTCAGTTGCAGTTTTGGCGAAACTGGGAAATCACCCTGAGAGGTTAAAGCTGCAGGCTGTGGCATCTTCTGCTGTTTCCTATTTTAAAGGATTAAAATAAGAACAGATAAAGATGAGGAGACATGGCCTCTAGTGTTACTATCATTATATTTAACAACATAATAAATACACGCTCTATCCATATGTGTTGTCCCATAAGTGGTGTAACTTATTTTGTGTTCAATCAATTGTTGACACAGTAAATTGTTGTGTAATCACTTTATCTTGAACTGTGCTGCACCTGTTCACTGACCGTTTTACTGTGCCAAACTATTAATCATGAGCACAACAATGTTTAAAGGTCTCGACTTTAGTCACTTAGCTAAACCTGCTAATTGAAAATAATGATTGTCATTTATCACCCTTGAAAAATGTCACTGTTCAGGTAATGTGTTCCTTAATTGCTATACTTATGCTAACACTGGTTAGCCTCTTAGCCTACAGGTGTGGCAGGCTGCTGAATGTAATCAAACAAGTCAAATACCCGGATGTAGGTCTCGATACTGGTTATATTCATGATAGCATGAATAGTGTTACTTAAAAGTTAACGTCGTCAAGGCCGACCCATTAATTATCAGCATTGGAGGCAGTGTTCAAGTTCAGCATATTTATGTAAACACTTGATGCTGCTCGCGTACCTTACCCTGCTATCAAGCCTGGCAATGTTTAACATGTCATGAGGTTGATACGAATATAATACTTACTGATAGTCAAAGTGTAAACAGGTAATGTTCCTAATTTGCCATATTTGGATTAACGCTTGGTGTTAGCCACTTAGCTAACCATCCTGGTTAGGTGTTTATATGTTTGGCAATTGTGTTTCAAGTGTCGTAAAACAGAAATAGCTGTTGATAAATTGAGACGCGTGCGTATTTACCCCCTGTTTGGCTAAAAGGTTTGGCTAGCACACAGTGGAGCCAAGTGTTTACTCTAGCTACAGGTGTGTGTGCTTAGCGTTATGTCACAGTTCTCTTTGTTATCCAACTGCAGTGCAACAGTACAACCTGAAGCGCCCATAAAGATACGGTGCCATCTTAGACGTTTACTTCGCGTTCCTTGGAGGACACGGTGGACACACCGCAAAATATGTCAGTAGCAGAAGTGACTGATTAGCAGAAGCTAACGTTACTCACCCCGTCAGTCAAGTCAGACAGTCGACACAGCAGCGGCAGCAGCGGTCCCCGGACAGAGACCGCCGACGTTCGGTTATGTTTCCTCCGCAGCTCCCACTTCCCCCGATGTGTGTCGTAGCGTCAGCAGCGAGCTCCGGTCGACCGGCGACAGTCTGCAACACCTGAGACGGAGAGCAAGCCAGCTACCTCGATACTAAACGCAGGACCAGGCAGAAATGTGACATGCTAGCGCTAGCACCCTAATGCTACGCAGCTAACAGTTAGCAAGATGAAGATGCGCTCTTCCTCGTAGAAATCAACGGTGATCGCGTGTAGTAACTGCACCCGAAACAACTAGGAACAGCCGGCGGGTGCCAGCGACGACGCAGAGTGTCGATATCGTCCTCCTAATCGCCACTTTTATCGAGATAACTTTCCATCCAACCCTGCTCCATGCATAAAAGGCAGGAATTTCGCCATCGCTTACAGGGCTCTGTGCGCATGCGTGTCACGGCAGATCATGACGAATCCCAAATTCCACGAAGTGAAAAGAAAACAATAATAACAGTAATTTTTTGCGTGATTGTTTTCAATTGGGTTGATATCGCAAGTGAAGGCGATATCCGGGGCATTTATAGAGAATCCCATACGTCTTCGTGCGTTTTAATTTGTTTAAGGAGGAAGTCAAGGTTGACGTGTCTGTGGCTGGTTCGTGCATCAAGCCACTCACAACAGAGAGGTATGTGTAGTATGTGGCGAGGCCAGGGAACCACATTTGATTCTGGGTGGTCTCGATCTGAGAGCGTTCAAAAGCACCGACGTTCTGCTGACTCGTGCTAACTTCTCAGTGGGAATTTCCGCTCCACCTTAAACAATGACACGTCGTGTTTACATCCTCGTTGTATTCATTCACTGAGTGTCATGCAGGGGCCGGAATAATTGTGAGAACAAATAAGTAAACACGCCTCTTCTCCAGAAGCCCCTGGCAATATGACATTTACAGTGTCAACACTTTGAATGAGTAACATTTGTAAAGTAGTGCAGGGGGACACAGTAGTATAGTTAACACATACTGTTTACATTGTGCAACCAGCACTGTTCATTCATTAATACTACTACTAATATTCATTAAAGATGAGTATGAGTAGTCAGTATGTCATTACATTTATGAAAATAACAAGACACATAAATTAATATTAATGATAAGAAACTTTATGTCACATGTGGGATTATTTTACAAAGGTCGATCAATCAATGAGTTCATCACAATAAAGAAATTAATTAAAACGTGCATCAAATTATCCACCAATACAAATAAAATATGTTAAACTAGTGTAATGCTTAGACTGTGGCAGACACACGTTTACAGTTTTGTAGTTCCTCATTGCTCCCCCTGCTGGACTTCATGGAGAAGTACCACGATGCTTCTCTCACTTGTACTGGAGATTATAAGATTATAGGACTATTTTATTAAACGCGCCTACAGGCATATATATTCATCGATATTAATCAGTGACAGCTGGATTTTGATCTACTCTGATCCTGTCAGGACTATTGTTATTGTGACTTAATTTTTCTCCCTGTGTTTCCTCTGTATGAACATTTAAAAATGTCCTGCACCTGAACCACACACAGACACAAACAGGAAACTACTAGATGCAACCCATCAGAAGCTCCAGTCTCCGACTGTCCGTGAATGCACCAGCTAACAACAGGAAGTAGAGGAGGCGCTGCTGTGTCTGACCATCAGCGGCGGTGTAGCCATTCAAGCTAGCTACAATACCTACAACCACTGCTACTATTGTGAAGTTATGACTCTGGAGACAAGCCGGCATGATTCCAACAGCTTCATGAATCACAAAGTATGTTGAACGACGAGGTGTCAACGTCACTGTCAACCAGAAAACGACGACGAGGAGGACTGGACGCGAGCGAGAGCAACCGTGAAGGTAACGTCAACAGTTCGAACCATGTCAACAACATCAACAACAACAACAGCCCGGACGCTAATTAGCTTAATTGCTAGTTCTTACCGTTGTAGTAACCGTATCAGCTGCTAGTTAATGCACATACAATGCTGTTGTTAGCTAGCCAGGCTGTATAAAGTACAGCTACGCACCCTGGTTAGCATTGTGTTCGCTTCCATTGTTTACGTGACTTGTGTTTGAAGTGCTGATGGATGTTCCTGCAGGGGTGTGGACTCAGATCATTGCCATGCAGAGATTACAGGCTCAACAGTAATTTAAACCAAAGTAATATAATCTCCTCCTATGTTTACAAGTAATATGAGTAGGGAATTACTGCAAATATGAATCAAATCAAAATATACTGAGAGTACAGTCTGCAGGAAAGCAACTCTATTGATCCTTGTAAAATGATCCTGGTCCATGCAGAGAAACAATCTCCATTCGCCTCGCCTGTACCCAACCCCTGACTGTTTGCACCAGCTAAGCAACATTATAATTATATATTTTAACAGTATATTGAATGTATTATCCACATACATGCACCCATTGTTATGGAAATACCATGCAGCCCCGGCAAAGAGCTCATTCAGTCAGTAAACCCAGGTTAAAGAGTTTATCTCGTTCAACACATGTTGTAATCTGTCTGCAAAGCTGGACTCGGTTGCCCTGGTCTGTGCCCCTGAGTAACTTAATGGATGATTTATCCCCACTCACTTTTTTACTTTGTTGCCTCTGACCGGATGGACAGCAAGTCATTTCCATTTTATAATACATTTCTTTTTAAATTCAAGTCTAATCCAACCTTCGATTAGTCTGATTTTGCTGGACCAATTTCTATTGTAATAACTGTATTATTCAAAAGAAGAATGATTTGTATGCAGTCAAGGGTTGATTAGGCAGGATGAGGATGACAGCCTCAGCATGTTTTCTGCTTGGCTGTGACTCAGTATTCTGCTTTCCTGCATAAATCATTCATCATTTCCAAGAATTTCTCCAAGTACAGTCATTAAAAGTAGTGCTGATAATGCAGATAGCACAGTTCTGGCATATTATTACATATTATTATTATTATTACTATTGATATTCTGTGATTAATGTGGATCTAAGGTCAAAAACTAGCATTGATCATTTTTAGAAGTTTGTTTATTGTTTATTTGTTTATTATATGTTTTTTCAAAGAATTTGCAAACGAAAAGAATATTCGAAATAATTGCTCATAACCCAATTCTATTACTTTTGTGTATCTGATCTTGATATCACATTGTCTTGATGAATCATATCACACCTATCTAAATCCATTCTCTCCTCATCTCGTAGCCAAGTAGCATGCTGGACGTGGGGAAGTGGCCTGTGTTTGCACTCCTTCCTCCCGAGGAACTGCGGCTTATCCGACAGGCCTGTGTCTTCGGCAGCGCCGCCAACGAAGCCCTCTATGTCACAGTCAACGATGAGGTAACACTTGGACCTGAGGCCAGGGTTCTTCTAATCTTTCTGTTTACATTGAAGGTCCCCTCTCTGCGAGCCACAACAGACTCAACCTGCTTCGATTATTTTCTGTGAGGAGGTGGATAAGAAAATAGACAGCAGTCCCTCCCTGGTTCTTCCCTGGCCGATGCCATGGTGCAGTTACAGGCAGCACGGGGATAAGCAGATAGAATAAGTCTATCTTTAGCCGCACAGGCCCTAATGCCTGAGCGTGCTCCATTTTCATCCCGTGGAAAGGTGGAGAGTACCTTGTCTTTCCGGCCATTTGTTTGTGTCCTCATATAGAGACAGAATAGTCTCAGTATCACTGAACTCTTGAATGTCAGATTCATGTGTAATCCATTGGTATCGGCAGCATTTCAGCCGTGCTGTTTGTTGGTATTCGCAGGTCTTCGCGCTGGGCACCAACTGCAGCGGCTGTTTGGGGCTGGGAGATCTTCAAAGCACTATCGAGCCGCGCAGGATTGATGTCTTGTGCGGCAAGAAAATTGTGTCCCTGAGCTACGGAACAGGACCGCATGTGGTTATCGCTACTGCAGGTAATCCAGTTCAGACAACTGCTATTTGTCCCCCGAGGGCAAATTTCTTTTGAAGGCAGAGGAACGGGATCACAGAGCAAACAAAGATGACAGACGCAGATTTCTGGAGTCTGGTTTTCTTCTCCTGCGAATGTTGCATCAAAGGAATGGCTAAACATTGATTAAAGATGGATGCCTCCAATGGTGAGGAAATATACAAACCTAAAAACGTTTGATTTGTTCGCTCGCATTTGATTATTATTTGAACTGTCAACAACTCAACTCACAGCCTTCTTCATTATCTACAACCAGGTCTGGTGCAGTGAGTGGTAGTAGGTAATTAAAGCACCTGATTGGCTTAAGAGGGCTTTCTTACTGTGACTCGTTCCATTGAATGACCCACACTGAACTCCAGAATATTTGTTTGAGTTGTTCATGAACAAAAGTCCCATTAACCATTGTTGTATCTGGTCCAACAGTGATTCATGTGCCTATGAGAAAACCATGCCCATATAGTCTTTACAAGATCAGACATAATAAACTACACAAATAGTAAGACATCAATAAAATGTACATCTATCAATGGACTTGGATCAATAATATCGAGGTTTATTCATAAACATAAACATACCTTTGTACTTGTCAAAGGGATTTTTCAATTTTTATATTTTTCTTGTGTTGACGTTTTAGTTTGGTATAGTTCATCGTTATCCAAATGGCTTCTGACTGTTTGGATATTTTCTCATGGAGGTCAACTTAGATGTAACGTAGCTATTAATCAATTTTCTGACACTGAGACACCGAGTCCTCAAAATAGTGTCAAGTCCAGGTCACTGGCCTCAAGGATAATAATGAGAAAGTCAATACTCTGCCTCTTTCTCCTTTATCGGATGCTTTACCCAGAGGATCTGCCATAGGACTTGTGCATACCGCGACTTCAAATGAAAATAGCGAGTAGTGTAGCATTCTACCAGGTCTTGGTGCTTGCTGGCTTTTGTCTCTTAGCACCACCGTTGTATTCCTGGTCGCATCCCACATAATTCTTCATCTCGAAGGTGTCGTCCAACTTCCACGTGAACTTGATGAATGACTCTCGTTCCACGTGTATCTGATGTTAGCTCCATCTGTCCCGCTCCCAACATGTCCGCCAGCGCTCTGAGGACTCTTGTCGTGTCACCATCTGTATCCCCCCTGGCTAAGCACTTGTCTTACACCCTGCCAATACGTGCGCCAATGTGCTTTCTGTTCTGCTCCACTTGCGCGGTAGGTCGGTCTTTATTTCGTCCCCCTCGCTCTCGTGCTGGAAAAGATTTGCCCGTCGATCAAAGCGGAAAAGAGAGAGAAGTGGAACCGCTCCAGCCTCCAAAGTTCAGGACATGTCATTCTTCTTTGGTCCCACTTTGTTGTGATCAAAGATTCCTGGGCATTGCCCTTCTTGCTCCGGACCAGGCCTTTCATCTGCCTTCTTTCTTGGAGGTGGGTGGTTCCGAGCCCTGACGTGTCCACGGATGCGTGGGCTCCAGACAATGCTTGTAAATCCAACTTGTGCCACTGTGTCACCGAGCTGCCCACTCATGTCCCCAACTTGTGGTGACACACTTGTTGTTTTCGTCATTAGTGCCAGGGTACAACATGTCAACCCTGAACTCTTTCGACCAATGACGGGGACAGACGGAGCCAATGTTCAACCCACTCTGACAATAAAATTGTTTGGTGCCACTTGCCCATGAAGTCTCTCTCCGTTGACGTCATAGATCGTTTTTACTTCCTCTACTATAACTTCATGCTCGTCAATGCTGCCAAGTGCCCTCAGTGTCCACGTTGCTGGTTGCTGCAAGTTGTCATTGGTTGGTTTGGCTGTAAAGTTTCTGATTTAGGGTTTGATTTAAACTGGATTATATTGCTGTTGTCTGGACTCTGTGAGCAGACTTGATAAACCAGATCCTCATGGTAACTTTGAACCAGCACATAATCAGTTTTGGCATCAAAAAGACTAGTTTTGCTTATTTGTCCTACACATCAACTTAGGCATAATATAATGCTTGTTCTACGGGAGTTATCGGTTTCGTAAAAGCTCTTACCAAGAGTTTTATTAAAGTCAACATGTTGTTATCTCCACTGGGACAACATTAACACGAGTTTTGCCTGCTTCCATGTAGAGGGAGAGGTGTTTGCGTGGGGCCACAATGGCTACAGCCAACTCGGCAATGGCACCACCAACCACGGACTGACCCCTGCCCTGGTGTCCACCAACCTCCTGAGCAAGAGGGTGACCGAAGTGGCCTGTGGCTCCCACCACACTATCGCCCTCACGACCGACGGAGAGGTGACTTCTTATTTTTTCCTCTCTCACTTCCTTCTTGTCCTCTGCATTTTTTTTCTGTTAGACTTATAAAAGAACCATTTACATGTTTGTGCAATTTTGACCCAAAATGGCTCCATGCCCCCTGCCTTGTGTTTTAAGCCAGAGATTTGGATTAAAAATCCTTTGGATTAAAGGTGCAGTGTGTAATATTTTGGTCATTCCAGTCACTTCTAAAAAGATTACACAACAATTACATGCTGACATTTTCATGAATTTATAATTCCCATTACCCTTGAATGAGCCCATTAATGTATATTTACATGAGGGGCGGGTCCTCTCTATGGGGGGCGCCATGTTTTTACAGTAGTCAAGAGTGGACTCCTCATGGACAAGCAACTTCACCTCTAGATGTCACCAAATCTTACACACTGCACCTTTGACATGATACCAACATGGTCTGTTACACGATGGGACAACCAGAGGAAGATGTAGCACTAACAAAACAAAACAAAAGTCGGGCACATTGCCCCCTATCGACATGGCTGGACGTACCTCAATCAGTAAAGGGACTCTAGTGCTCTTATAGCTGGACATGTATGTTAGTCTAATCCAAGTCCCCAGTTGATCTTAAATGGTCGCTTGCGTTCAACTATAACATAACCACGCGTCTCTCCCTGAAAAGGTGTACGCATGGGGCTACAACAACTCCGGCCAGGTCGGTTCCGGGTCGACCGCCAACCAGCCGACGCCTCGGCGGGTCAGCAGCTGCCTGCAGAGCAAAGTGGTGGTGAACGTGGCCTGCGGTCAGCTCTGCTCCATGGCCGTCCTGGACAACGGAGAGGTAAATGGGGGGGGGGGGGGGGGGGGGGGGGGGCGCCCTGTTGTTGTGTTTTAACCAAAAAGAAGGAGG
>JAFBJT010109901.1:99197-125656 GCA_016785325.1 Chascanopsetta lugubris
CAAAAATGGCCGCCCCCCCCCCCGCCCCCCTCCTCTCCTCTCCCGCTTAGAAAAACCTATTGGACTCGAGCACTAATTGATCCTCTCTCTCATCCCGTCTCAGGCATCGTAGCAGAGCAGTTTCTCAGCAGCACAGCCACTCAGTTGACGTACCACGGCCTGTGTGAGCTCACCTCCACCGTGCAGGAGGGAGAGCTCTGCGTCTTCTTCAGGAACAACCACTTCAGCACCATGATCAAGTACAAGGTACGAATGAACTTGTGCCGCCTCAACACTCTGCTGCTGGTAATCCTGCAGCCATGTTGTTGAACAGCCGTCAGTGATCTGCGCCTGGTCGGGACCACGCTGAATAGTCGGCTCAAAGAGGAGCTTCCTATATAATCATTTCTTTGTGGGGTTAAAGATACATGGTGTAACATTTAGGACGCATTCTTTTCATTTCTGCTATCAGAAAATTAATTTGAAATGAATGTATATCAGCTGAATGTACAAATAGTTTTTCCCTAAAATTATACATGCATGTTTTAGTGCAAGAAAGTACAAGTGCACGGTGTTGTGTGTGACCCCCAGTGGACAAATTTGAACGAGTAAACCCTTAAAAAAAATAAAAATAAAAATAACAAAGACAAAGTTCATTCAGGATTTTGAATGACCAACTATAGATTCAGAAAAAATATACTATGGGTTTCCTCTTCTCCACTCGGCTGAATCTCATCAGCGCTCAACCTAATATTCTTCCTATATTTGCCACAAATGCTGGAAGTTACTGCGCATGTACGTGTAACTGATACACAAGTGTCGACGATTCCTATTTCCGTCGGGCGCGTAGATGCGTACATGTCCCATCTCTGATTGCCTCCTGCTCACAGCTGCCTCTCCGTATCGTGGCAGCTGGAACAGACCTTTCCTGTTGACCACAGGAGGGGAAGTGAAGCCCCCCCCCCCGCTTTTTAATCGCACACCATCCTCGCCAATACAAGCAAAGCTGTGTGTGTCGCCTATAACCTCACACTTGACTTTGGTTCTCTCGTGCACCTGGACACACACACATACAGTAGAGTCGCGCACGATAAAGAGTGGCATGCAGGTTGTGTGGGTGTGCGCTAACTGTCTGAATGTGCGACGCTGATAAGATATGTGTGTGCGTGTGCCTTGTCCCCCCCCCCCCCCCCCCCCGCCCCCCGCCTCCCCCCCGCCCCCCCCAGGGCCAGCTGTACCTCCTGGTCACAGACCAAGGTTTTCTGACAGAGGAGAAAGTCGTCTGGGAGAGTCTGCACAACGTGGACGGGGACGGCAACTTCTGCGACTCGGAGTTCCGCCTGCGGCCCCCCTCGGACCCGGAGACGGTGTATCGCGGCCAGCAAGATCAGATAGATCAGGTCCGAGCTCTGGAGCAGGCAAGATGAGCTGCACTGAGCTTTAGAGAATTGAAGGGATGACTTGATTTTTTTTTGTTTTTGTTTTTGTCGGCAAACCTGGAGATTCGCATCACACGGCAAAAAGTCAATGAAAGTTTCACACAGTATTTTTGGATGGTTCTCAAAAACGAGCCGAGTCACAGACACCCACACATATTGTTCGGCAGGATCATCCTCACGCAACATGTCGATGGTTTTTGATTCGAAAATGACATTTGAAGTATTGAAAGCCAAGTGTAACCGAACGACACCACTGTAACTACACCACAGAAAAGGAGGTCATGACCTATAATGTCCCCGACAGGCTGTGACCTCATTTGGCTGACATGTTTAGAATATATGACAAATCGTTAAAGGTGCAGTGTATAAGACTTTGGTCATTTTGGTCACTTATTACAAAACAATGACATACTGACATTTTCATGAGTTTATAATCACTTCAAAGTTGTTTTTTTTCTCCATTACACATAAATGAGCCCATTAATGTCCATTTACATGAGGAGAGGGGTTCTCTCTATGGAGGCCGCCATGTTTTTACAGTGGTAAAAGTGGACGTACTAAACCTCCTTGGAGTCATTACACTGCACCTCTAAAGTCTCACGGGTTATTGTTAATCTAAGCCTCACTGCGCTCGGTTCAAGCCTGCCATTTAAAACGCTGCAGAGAGGAAAGGAAGAAACCAGAATACAAACGATAACACCGACGTCCAGGAAACACCGGGAAGTCACACAATCATAGGAGGAAGTGATTACCGGGGAAAATCGATTGTGTCGCAACTGAGGCTAAAAAAGATTAAGGGAGAGTTTATAAATGATAGATGTGTTGTGCCTGACCAGACAGACAGACACACACACACACACACACACACACACACTCACACATTCTGCAGGGTTGCCCCCTGCCTCCCTCAGTTCTCACCCATGCTTCCCTGAACTACCACACGATCCCTCAGCAATGCAGAGGGTGTACGTCTCCCTGCTTATTGGTTTGCAAGAGTTGTCCGAAGACAAATTGTCTTCTTACGCTCGCATACACACTCATTCACACACGCACACGCACACACACACACACAAAGGCTGGTTACTTTTCTACTCTCCGTGTTCACTAAGGCCAAGCTCCATCTTGTAGATGGAGTGAAAAATCTATTCAGGCAATTTATGTTGTCATAATCAATTCAGTTAGATTGGAGCCCTGGTTGCATTTCCCACTGGGGACATTGGATCTTTGGGGTGGAACACACTGGATATGATACAATGGAAAAGGTTGTCGGGATCATTTTACACCTAAAAGTAGCACCAAGAAGATGGTACAAGTGAGAATTAAAGGTGCAGTGTGTTCGATTCGGGTCATTTTTGTCACTTCTAAAAATGATTACAAAATGATTACATACGGACATTTTCATGAATTCATAATCACCTAGAGGCTGGTGATTATGAAGATTACCTTAAATGAGCCCATTAATGTATATTTACCTGAGGAGCGGATTCCCTCTACGGGGGGGCGGGGGGGTGCCATGTTTTTACAGTAGCCCAGAGTGGACACACTGAACATCTTTTGAGTTTTCATGACAACTGAAGTCGACCACAGGTTCTCCTTCCTGCTCAGAAGGGCGAGGGTGAGGTGATGGATACAACACGCAACTCCACCTCTAGATGCCACCAAATCTCACACACTGCACCTTTAATAACCGCCGATGCAGTCCGACCAGTCCGCCGCACGTAGCTGTGCATTGCTGCGTTTCGCCGTGCCCCCTCAATAATCCCGCGTGTCCTCCGTTTGTGTGTTTGGCATCAGGACTACTTGATGGCGCTGTCGCTACAGCAGGAGCAGCAGAGCCAGGACCTCCAGTGGGAGCAGCTCCCGGAGGGCATCAGCGACCTGGAGCTGGCCAAGAAGCTGCAGGAGGAGGAAGACCGACGAGCCTCGCAGTACTACCAGGAGCAGGAGCAGGAGCAGGCGGCGGCTGCTGCGGCGGCGGCGGCACAGGTGGGCGAGTGGGAGGGACCCGGGGGAGACGGGAGCAGGTGGGAGAGGGAGGAGAAGTGGGAGTTTGGACAAATGGGGGGGCGTTTAATGTGGTGGGGAACAGATGCTCGTCAGCACTGGGCCCGTGAGCTGCAGAGGAGGAAGAGAGGATCAAAAGGAAGTTTCTGCTTTTTAGAATTTTTTTTAATTTATTTTTAAATTTATTTAAGCTGCCACCAACTTCAACTACAGGGTGAAAATAGACGCTTTGCCCACAGGTGCTGAGGAGGTTCTCTGCCCTCAGACAGACAGTCTTGTTTCTGCACTGTGGTCTCAACATTATGACCTATGACAATGACAACCGTTCTTTTAGTGCAAAAAAAGGTACAGTCCAATTGTGCAATACAATACATTTGAACTGATTGATAAATGAAAATGTCTCTTCTCAATATAACCAATGCAAACCAAGTACACAGGACTTTACACTTGGCGTCATGCAGGCCGGACCGGACCGGACCGGACCCTCTAGCGGGCCGGTTTCTTTGCCCTGATCTGGAGACAGTTGAGTGATGTCTCAATATATATTGAAACGAGACGACTGTGACCAAAAGGCTTCATGCAAATTGACAGTTCCACAATCCTGTGTGTTTTTCCGTGAGCAGCGATAAACGTCAGCTGACACTTCTTGTGAGTGTCACGAATCAAAGCGGCTCTCATCCACCCGTGTGACTCCATACACACACGCACACACACACACACACACACTTCTTTAAGTCTGTACTCTCCATCTCTCCACTCCCGCCTCAGGGCCAGCAGGAGGCTGCCGAGGGAGACGAGGCAGACAGAGGAGGCGCGGGAGCAGGTGGAGCGGCGGCGGCCGGCGCCGGGACGGCAGCGGCCGGGGCCACGCCCAGTCCTGGGAAACACTCGTCCGGCGGGGAGCGCAAAGCCAAGAAGGACGCGAAGGATAAGGACAAATGTGTGATTTTGTAACATGAAGTTCGTCCGTGTGACTGTGCGTGTGAGCGTTTTGTGCATTTGCTTATCCGTTAGAAAAGGGACAGCGCTTGTTTGTCCGCGGCAGAGCGGACGCGAGGTGCGGTGGAGCGCCACCGGATGACAAAACAAGGGAAGGAGACAACTGAACAGAGACGCAGCAAGAGTTACAGAGGGTTTGCTGTTCCCAAACCACTGGTGCCTGCTATCCTCTCAACCTGAACATCAGAGGAAGGGACACGACAACGACAACTACCCCTTATCTTTCGTAGAGACGCCAAACTTTGTTACGAGTTGCACACTGCACTATATTTGTGACGTGGGCTCGAATCCATCCGGGCTGGTGTATTTTATAGCAAAAAACAAAACAAAACGTGGAATCGGCAGAAAAGGAAAAAAGTTCTGCTTTCACTTTGTTCCCCCCCCCCACCCCCCCAAAAAAAGTCATTCATGTCAGTTTTCATTTTTCATGACTGCAGCTTATAAGCTTTTTTTTTTGTTTTTGTATTATCAATATTTACAATGTGGACAAATACACGTTTTCTTTTTGCTGTCGATGCCAAGATTCACATTTTATTTATGTCTGTACAAACAAGCCGTGTTTGGACAAGGTTTTTCCTTGGTTTTTTTTTTTGACAATGAAAGGGATTTTTCCAAAATAGTTTTTGTTTTAATATGGCGTTCGCGTCCCCTCAATTACACTATGTTAACACTCAACGCCAGACGGCTGCCAGATACTGTAGCTCGACAACAGCACCCACATCAGCTCGCCCTGTTTCAGATTTGCCTTAGCAGAGTGTGGCACTGTCATATCCTGCTCTGTTTGAATGTGTATTTCATTTCCTCGTGTTCGGTTTGTACATTTCCTGTGTTGCTACATATTTAACATGTTGTCTCGTTTTGTAAATTGTTGTTTTCTGATTGGAAACGGCCAAAATCTTGTACGTCACTTTGGCAAAGCGTCAAATTTAATATCTTTTCTGTTCACAAGAAAAAGTTTGAATCGTGTGTGTCATGTGACTGTGTCAGACATGATGAGTTGTAGGCAGATTAGATTTGTGTTCCATTACACACAGAAGGGAGTTCGTCTCTGAAAGACCCTTTTCTTTCTCACAGTCTCTTTTGGCAGCTCCCTGAAGAGATGCTGTGTGTGTTTGTGTGTATGTGTGTGTGTTTGAGTGTGTGTGTGTGTGTGTGTGTGCAGGCACCATCCTGGTCTTTTGTTAGGTTCCGGATGTAGAGGTTCCATATTCAGCCATGTTTTTAGACGACATAGCACAGACGTCAGTAACCTGTGTGTTAATTCCTCTGTTAAGATTCAAATGTGTGACGTCTGGGTCTGAACTCCAGCGGCAGTGATGGGACTGGTTTCTTTTTTCCTCTGTTACAATTTAGGAGAAACGTCAACGTTCACTGTGAGGGATTTATGTTGAAGTATTTCCATTCCTTTTTGGCAAAAATTGAATATGGAATCATTCGATTGATGTTTTGGAGAGTGTTTAATCACCTTAGAGTATGGATTTTGATGTCAAATCCTGCAATGAGCCTTTATCTTTAGCCACACACACACACACACACACACACACACACACACACACACACACACACGATAACTGAAGGCTACCAGGAGTTTTCCGACATGCCTGGATGGGAACGCTAAAGTGAGGAGGATTCAGCTGCAACGTGCATCTTCACCACTAGATGTCACTTAATGCTATGCACTGAATGTTCAGTGACAACCAGTGGTCAGATTGCACGTTGCAGCCGAGTGCCCCTCGCCTCTCTCTTCCCCTCCCAACCGTGAAGGGGAACTGAAGAACAGCCTTCAGTTAACATTCAAAGTCAAAGGGCATTTCCCGGGTCCATTCCGGGCCACCGTACAAACACGGCAGGGTTAATTCTGCTGCGATAGAAACAATTCATACGGCCGGGTGATTAATCATTTATAACAACATTAGTAAAAGCATTTCACGCTCCTTTACTGCCAGTAACAATGGAAATGACCCCCCCCCCCACCCTAAATCTTACACACTGCACCTTTAAACTGCAACACACTGATTTACCCCGTGGGCTTTAAATTGACCTTCTGAAGACTTTCCATTCTTCAATTCTCAGCACTGTTCAGAGTGCACTCACAATGTACATCTTCTTTAGCTAGTGGTTTGTGCCATTATTATTATTATTATTATGACTATTATTATTATTGCATCATGGGACTGCCGCCTGACAAACCTTTTTCTATCTATACATTCCAATTGGATGCCTTGACTTGAGCCACAGACTGAGGCAGCCTCGGTCAGTCAGGCTCGGTGACAGACGGAGGAGGAGGAGGAGGAGGAGGAGGAAGAGGAGGAGGAGGAGGAGGGGGGATGGGATGATGGCACGGAGGCAGCGGGCTACCTCACCTACTGTGTGGGAGTGGGAGCTCTCGTGTTTGCTCGGCCCTAACTACTTTTCTATGTACATATATTATATATGAAAATACGAATACACATGTAAACGACGCCTTATGCCATTTCAGCATCTTTTGTAGGACAAAAGGAAACGGGCGTGTTAAGCAGAACGAGACAATCCATGCGTTTTTTTTGTTTTGTTGGGTTTTTTTTCCACACAAGCATCAGAAACAACTCAGGCCTTTTACTGAAGGGACATGTTGTGTGTCCTCGAGTGTCTTTTTCAAACGGGACCCTTTGTAATGGCACAGTCCCTCGGCCTGCACCCAACGCTGTCCCTCACTCTTTCAAGTGTGTGTGAGATCATATAACCACTAGTTCACGGATTCTCAACTGGTGGCTCGCCACCCCAGAAGTGGGTCTCAGACCCATTTTCAGTGGGTCGCCGGTCTTTGACTGAAAAAGTTCAACAAAAAAAAACAAACGAGGATTTTGTCGGCACTGGAGTGCCGTCCATTCACACTCCTGAACAGTAGGTGGCGATGATGCCCTGTAACGGTAGTAGATACCTGCAAATCAGAGAGAGATAAGACGAAAACCCGAATGCGAATGGACGGTGGCGGTGCGCACGTTGGAAACGACCACATTAAAATGCAGCTAATTTAACAGCATCACCACCTGTTGGTCGTTCTTGTTCGTCATTTAACGTTCAAACTGATCCGAATTCTCTTCGATTTGGGTCGCGACTCGTCATTAAGGGGTAACGGAGGGTTCCAGAGTCAGACCAGTTGAGAACCGTTGTACTAGCTGACAGACACTCTGAAGGACTGAACACTTATTGTTATTAAAGACCGTCTTGGGTAAACTTCACACTAAGAAACAATAGAATGACTTAAAGCTGCTCGCTCTTCTTGTGTCGAGTTGGATGATGTAATAAAGAATAAAACTTTACATGGACAGGGTTAAGGAACATTGTTAACACATTTCATTGACTTTCTTTAGTCGTTTTGGACTGAGTTTGTCCTCATCTACGTCCCATCCAGCAAAAACGCTGATCAGTCATTCCGGTGGAAGATCAGATACTTTGTCTTTACAACAGACCACAGAGCCACACGTGTATTATAATTATTATTATTATTAGGATTTCAGATTTTCCGTGCTTTTGCTCGCTCTCCCCTCGTCATGATCACCTGACTGACGTCTTTTTGTTCCTCTCCCTCTCTATGACGAATCCATCAGAAGGATATCGTGTGTTTGGTGTGGTTTCTTGTTTGACTTGTGAAAGTGATGGTGGGGTCCATGCTGTAAACAAAAGAAATCTAGTATTTTGACAAAGGTGGTTGTTGAACATGTAGTCGTTGTAATTGGTTTTTGCACTGTTACATTTATATGCACTAACGGAAGAGAAACATACCTCATTTTATACAGAAGAAGTTGTGCAAGAGTGCTATTGTTCTTTCGATTAAAAAAAAAAAGGAAAAAAAAAACTACACAAAAAACAGAATAATGGCCAAAAGATAAATGGTTGATTCTAAATTCAGGTGAATCATTCGTGAGGGAGGAAAAAGTGCGAAAAGGGCTGTTACAATGTTTTGGCCTCGAAATAAGAAAGAAAAAAAAAGACAAATAAACATTCACTCCACTTCAATAGAACTCGCTGCAATCGGATATATGATCATGTTACTGATACCAGGAATACACAGGCTGATGCCAACACAGCAGTGTGGGTACCAGCACACGACTGGCAGCTGATGAGGGAATAGCTACACGCACATTATTTGGAAATGGGTCATCAGCCTTCAATCAGCAAAACAAAGAAAAGAAAACACTGACGTCAGTGTACTTTCAATTCAGGTTCCGATTCCATCATGTTTCACCAACACGGGGGAAGCACCCAAACTTTTAAACACTAAGAATGGAAATATAGAACTGCTTCATAGGGCCAGGCATCTACGTATGTAGCAGGCGGATTCGTCCTTTAATGCAATACCCCACTTACGACTTTGTGGTGCACGTATGTCCGAGAAATTCACCCCCCCCCCCCCCCCCCCCCCCCCCCCCCCCCCCCCCCCCCCCCCCCTCCCCCCCCCGTCCCCCCGTCCCCAGAGAATATTGTTTCCACTGTGCGGCTCATGGTTTAATATGGTAAATATTTCAACATGAAACACACACAAGCAAAAAGGTAACGGGTTTTTTTTGTGAATATGGGAGGTTACTCATTTGTGTTGATTTCAATGTTCATCTATCTACATAAATGACCAAATAATGTATGTAGCCTTTCACATTACAGTCACATATTGTATATGGTTATAAATATATAACAAAATGCCTTATAGACGAGGGACATTCAACCTGATTAAGTTACAAGGATAATAAAAGACTAAGAGAATTTGTCGCATCTTGTGATCAATCACACGTCAGTTTGTAGATGAACTTCTTAAAGTGCTACTAGTTTCTGCTGTTTGACACAATTTGAAGTTTCAACGTGTAGGGTTTGGTGCCATCTAGTGGTGAAGTTACTTCAGACATTTGGGGGGAAATGAAACATGGCAGCTTCCACAGAGGATCAACTCTGCTGTGGAAATGGGGCTCACACTGCTTTAAGGACTTTTAACACCTGTTATTTTTCTCAATTTACTCAATATAGATTTTCAAGTTTTTTTTCCAGTTTTTTAAAAGTTATCACATGTAGGAGTGGGGGGGGGGTACATCAGCTACAATGATCAAACAATCAACAGAAGTCTTACTCTCATTGTTCTGAGATTTAATCAAGCTTTTACAACCATTTACAGCAGATGTGAAGGTGAAGACTGTGGCAGCTCTGGATGTGTAGCACTAGTCCAACTATTTAAAAAAAAAGAGCTTGAACTTGACCAGAAATAAAGAAAATAAGAAAATAAATTAAGCTCAACAAACAGGAACAAGATGATGCCTGCTCCCACCACAGATTCAAACTACACTGTATAGATTTCACATTGCGTACCTCCACCTTCCAACGCGCCGTCATCAGGTGATTTCCCGGTCGTGTCGTAACATTAAATTAAGCAGAGATATTTTACATCATACATCACAATAAGCCAAGGAGTAACAGCGGAGGAAAAGCTGCCAGGCCTCCTGCCATTATTCAAGCGTCAATCAAACTTCCACGAAATGAAGTTTGCATTTGTTTTCCTTTCAAAGTGTGTTAGTCCTTCTACAGATCTGAATAACCTGCGGGGGAAGAAAAAAAAAAGTTAACTTGAAGTCAGGTTGCATTTCAGAGACACTGACCTGTCTGTGATTTACGTCTCAGCTTGTGAGAAGTATGTTTCCAAAACAATTGGATGATTTTTTTGTGTGTTACGTTTCCAGAGCAACACCAGGGATGACTATTCCAACAGTTCTTCCGTGATGTGTCTCGATAAATTAAGATCCAAATGCGTGGCAGGTCATCACCGACGAAAAAATAAGACTTGGTACACAGGAAAAACTGTGCGACACAGATCTATTGAAAAAATTCAAAGAACACTCGGGAGAGGTTTTGAACATCACATGAAAACTTGACTTACAAAGACCTACGGCTGTACAATAGTTTCCTAAGTATAGGTAAAACATGTGCACAGGGTTGTTTATTGGTAACAGTGGAACTGTCAGGAAAACCCTACACTGAGGTAAAATCATGTCTATACAAAATAAAATAAAGGTCATCGACCTCGTGGCTACAAATGTGCCACCTAAAACTGCTGATCTAAAAATGAAGAGTTCAGAAAAATGTACAGGTGCTTCTTCTTCTCGAGTTGGGCGGCAGTTAGAACTGCCGCTGTGTTGATTTGAAAGGCTTGAATCCGCCCACGCTGCCGCCGCTGGGAATGGTGTTGCTGGTGATCTGCACAATTCTGTTGATTCCGGAGGAGGAGTGACTGCAGAGAGGTGAAGAAAGTTCAAAGTCTGAGACGGCTGAGTCACACGAGTCATTTCGCTCATCATTTATTCGTGCAGCCGTCTGTTTTACCTGGAGGAAGGTATCATGCTGTTGCGGGTGTCTCCCATCCTGCGATTATCTGGGAAGCCGCCGCCCTGTGAGCTCGATGCGCCGTGCCACTCCTTCCTCAGGCCCTGCTCCCTGCTGTGGCGCTCCACCACGACCTGCCGGCCCGAGCCGAACGACTGGAAGCACAAGTTGTTTCTTAAGTGTGTGTGTGTGTGTGTGTGTGTGTGTGAGAGAGAGCTACAGAAAAAAAGTTTACTTGTGTGATAATTGATTATTTTTGGGGGTTAAATATTTCATTGCGTCACCACAATATCATGTTGACAGTCAAATATTCAGGAAACTGTAAATTCCCTGAACTGCCCACCCGTCTCTGCTACACAGAGCTACTCCCTCTCCCTCCCCTCACAGAAAAGCCCAGACTGCTCCGATTGGCTTGTTGGCCCGGTCTCTTGTGATTGGTCAACTGTCCCCAGCTGATGTGGGAAGTGACCTACTCACTGGTAAATAAGGCTCTGAATGTCATTGCAACCCAATATGAATGGGAACTACAATGCATCAATGAAAGATGAGGCATTTCAGCAAAAAAGCAGTGACCCCATGCTGAGGAGCATTTGAGTGTGTAACAAAATGTATAACTGAAGGACATGAATATACACACCTGATTACTCATCACCATGGGTCTGATTCCTTCTCGATCACTGAAGCTGCTCCGACCACGGCTGGCTGAGGACCCTCCTCGAAGTGAAGGACCTTGACCCTCTCTACCGGATCGCTCAGGTCTCATACGCATCGGGCCTCTGTTCAAACAAGCGTTACAACCAAACAAATGACATTTTGAAATGAATTGGATTAATCATGAAGGGAGGGGAAAAAAATTCAAATAGTAATCTTTTTACCGCATGTCTCCTTTGTTGGAGTTCATCCCTCCATCGGTCTTCCAACCGTGCCCCCCATCCCTGGGCGAGCGGCTGTGTGACATGCCAGGTATGCCGGCCCTGGCTCCCATTGGGCGATCGTGCATGGGCACCGGTCGCCTCTCGTCTCGGTCCCTGCGGTCCGTGTCCCGGAGGTCATTGCGTGGGGGAGGCGGCGGCGGCGGCTCAGGCCTGCGGACTGTTTCGAAGTTCTTTGGGTAACGCTCAAAGCCAGAGCTGTCTCTCTGAGGAGCAGGGCGACTCTTTTTCACCTCGGGCTCACCGTCAAATCGGTTACGTCTGGAGAGAAAAAGGCAGGTCAGAAAAGTCAAGTTAACTTGTTTGCTACATTAATGTTTTTTTGGATTACCACCGTTTACAAATAGTCACAATTCTTTATTTACTCAAGCAACGGTGAAGTTCAGACGTAAAACTAAAATGATTTATTAAAGCTAGGAGCTGCTTGTACCTGTCGTATGAGTTGGGCTGCTCGATGCCACCTTCTGGAAAGCGCCCGCGCTCTCGAGGACTGAAGTTTGAAAAGCGGTTCTGCTGACGGTTGTAGTTGGCGCCTTGGTTCAGGTGAATATCAGAGTCTGGCTGCATCTTTTTGTTGCTGTTCCAGTAGGGTTCATCTCTGCGACTGCAACATCACATACGGACACACCACATGAGCAAAGATAGCAACACTTCTTTTTCCAGATGCATTAAATACTATGCTATGTTTTGTGCAACACGCTCTCGTAGAACATAAGCAGCTTTGCTTAGACATGGTTATAAAACGATGCAAATTCCTAACCAGCACTGGACAGAAAAACAAACCAAATATCAATGAGAGGAATGGGTTCAACAACAATACAAACAAAGCTATAAAACTGCCAGAAAAACTGCTGAGGGACTTAAAAAAAAAAAATGTATACCCGTGCTCCACTTCACGGCCTCTTTTAAGGTTGTTTCTCTTTTCTTGCTCATAGCGGAGCTGCTCCTGTTGCCGCCGCAGCTCCTCACGTTCACGCGCCATGCGCTCTGCCTCCTTACGTCGCTCCTGTACGATGTGAAAGAATGGGAGGATTGGGAAATTTATCAGGAATGGTTGTAGGAATGACTTTTGTAACAGGCTGTCAACTCATTGGTAGTAAAAGTGATCTTGCACAAAAAAATAGCTAGCCAATAGCTAACGCAGCTTTAAATCGCCCACATTTTACTAGGAAACTTTAAATTTTCAGTAGATGGATTAAAAACATTACTATGGTTCTATCATCGTGTTCACTGTACCTGTTCTATGCGAACCCTTTCTCTCTCCAGTCTCTCTCTCTCCAGCCGTTCCCGCTCCAGTTTTTGTCTTTCGAACTCCAGCCTCTGCCGCTCCCTGAGTAGATTTTCCCTTTCTTCACGCTCTCGCAACAGGCGGATACGCTCGCGTTCCCGTCGCTCTTGTTCAGCGATTTCCCGTCGCCTGCAATCACCAAAATGGTCTGCGCTTTAGAAATACAAAATCAGAACAATGCAGACCAACACAACAACATTGTCAGAGATTGTGTGTGCGCGCTGTTCCAGGATACCTGCGCAACTCCACTGCTCTGCGGACGCGCTCCATCCGAACCATTCGTTCGCGCATCCTCTGCTCCTTTATCTTCTCAAAAGGCAGGATGTCATTTTCTTCCCCCTTGTTGTTAAAAGGTCGCGGTCTGTCTTTGAACATCTCCAACTAGGGGGAAAAACAGAGACGGTAGTTTTAGTCAGGGGTTCCCCGACAATTCCACGCCAAGACCCCCCCATGCAAATTGCTTGTGGCCCAGTTTTGTAAAACCACCAATTGGTTAAAAGTTTTTTGTATTTTTAACATGCGCTCATCACATCAGTAGCTTTATACCTCTTCAGGAGGAATCAGCCACTTTGGACGTCTTTGAAAGTTCATGTTCATTGGCTGCTGAAAGGCAAGAATAATCTCATTTAATGTCTGGTTGATCCAAATGTAGGATAATGAAAATAATAACATCCAATAAATTATCTTACTTTTTCGAAATATCTTCCCCTTCGGAATGGTCTCATTTTGCAAAAATTAGGATCTCCTTTGTTATGATCTACCATTGTCTTGATTGGGCTCTTCGGCCCTGTAAACACAGACAATTATTAATAGCAAGCACAGACATGTTATTACTGGACTAGATTGAATTCACAACAAAGTCGTTGGACAGAGTAATAAAACCTACTTCCATGCTTCCTCTCATCTTTCTTGTCATCCTGGTTGGAAGAAACTGCCTCAGGTTTCCCAATTTTTGTCTCTGGTTTCTTCGAAAAATCTTTGTCCTTTTCAGGAGGTTTATCCGACTTCTTGTCTTCCTTCTTGTGAGGTGCCTGTGCTCTGTTGGAATGAAAGTACATTATTTAATATCTTCTCATCAGCCAACACCTTGTTACCATTGTAACATGTTCTGACTCTTACTTGTTGGTCCATTTTGTTCCAGCGGAGCTGCGCTTGTCACTCACTTTGCTGGAGCTTGCTTTGTCCTCGGCTTCTTTCTTTGATGGCTCCTTTTTGAACGGGTCATTTTTGGCCTGGTTGTGGAATTAAGATTAAGATTACCTTTATCAATCCCACGAAGGGGAAATTCATTTTTTTCCACTATTGTTATTCATTTACATGCTGGTTTTTTTTACATGCTGTACCAGAACATTGGTTGTGGGAACCAGTGGGATGAGGACTTCCAGACTTCCCCACAACAATATGCCAATACTTTAACAATCTACTCAACCTGACCACAAACGTACCCTTTCAACATATATCTGTTGTCCGTGGAGCTCTGTGCAGTCAAGGTGGGAGACGCACCGTGTCACCTCCGTACTGGATGACATTGTCACCAGACCGTAGCATTTTGATCCAGGACTGCGAGCATTTGTAACCACCTTGGCACTCAGGACCTGTTGGCAGAAATGTTTATTTTTGTAAACAATTTGATTGTCTAATGCAAATGCCAACAACTGTTTCCATGATCATTTACCTTTCCATATTTGCCAAAGAGATTCTTCAGATCAGCTGCTTTGGTGTTTGAGGACAGGCCGCTCACCCAGATATTACGAGATGAAGCATTGCTGCTAGTGACTGCTGAGAAAGAGGTTTTGCAAAACAGTTCAGGAATGGTTTTCACATGCTAAAAGGGCATCTCTTGTTTTATTTCTAGTTTTATTTCCAGACATCTTACCCTTGTCATCTTTTCCATCTCTGTCTCTTGAGGAGCTACGGAGAAAATGTTGCAACAACAAACATGAAAATAAGTCAAGTTAAATAAAAACATGCTGTTAAAAGACAAACTTTTGCGATGAAAACATGTTAAAATCTTTTGAGAGCAAAAAACCCTGTTGGCAAGGAGTGGATCTGAATCAAAGGCTCTGTCAAAGGCTTCATATCTTTTCCATAGGTGAGATGGGTCAGGTTGTCAGCCAATTTATTCCCTGGACCAATGAAATCTCCGGAGCTTTGTTCAACTTCAGTGAATCGTTTGACCAAAAAGGGGGGGAAAATCATCACAGGGGCTAATGCTCTTTTAAATGCCTTGAGTGGAAACTGGAATGGTTTTAAAACTTCTGGAAACATCAAAGTAACAAAATAAGAGGTGTTTTCTCATCTCCTGGTTAGTGTCAGATTTTTATCAACTTCAGAAAAATAAATCAAAGAGGTAAATGGCAGATTAGGTACATCTGTGAACATTCCCCGTTAAGGGAAGGGGAAAAAAAGAAAAAAAATCTTGAGCGCTACCCACAATGTTGCGTTCTTAGTGAGCTGGACTTGGTAGTAGTATCAAAAAACTGACATAGAAAGACAAACCTCTTTGCTTGACCTGATGCCCCAGTAGCGAAGGGGCCTTTCTTCCCAGAATCCTTGTCTTTGTCTCCCGTTTCAGCTTTCTTCGAGGAGTCTCTGCCATCTTTCTTCGTGGGCTCAGACCTGGATCCATCATCTTTCTTACCATCTCTGTGGCCCTCTGTGTCTTGCCCCTTGATGTCATCGTCTGGGCCCGTCTCACCAGAGGCTTCTGGCTCATCTGTGCCCTTCTCGGCATCTGGATCTGGAAGTTTCACATGTTTACCTGTCTCCAGGAGATCATCGCCATCAACATCGAGGGTGATGGCATCTTCATTTGGGATTGAGACGGAAAGGTGATCATCCTCTAAATCTTTAGAGGAATCCATGGCTTCGGCATCCATCCCAGCCAGTTCGATCTCCGCCTCTGGCTCAGCCTCCTCATCCGCGTCTGGGTCAGCATCGTCGTCAATGTCGGCATCGACGACGGCATCGACCTCTGGCTCGGCTGGCATGTCCACATCCTGCTCAACTGGTGTGTCTGACTCGGCCGGTGCGTCCTCCTCTGGCTCGGCCGGTGCGTCCTCCTCTAGCTCGGCCGTAGCGTCCTCCTCTAGCTCGGCCGTAGCGTCCTCCTCTAGCTCGGCCATAGCGTCCTCCTCTGGCTCAGCCGTAGCATCCTCCTCTGGCTCGGCCGTAGCGTCCTCCTGTAGCTCGGCCGTAGCGTCCTCCAGTAGCTCGGCCGTAGCGTCCTCCTCTGGCTCGGCCGTAGCGTCCTCCTCTAGCTCGGCCGTAGCGTCCTCCTCTAGCTCGGCCGTAGCGTCCTCCTCTGGCTCAGCCGTAGCGTCCTCCTCTGGCACGGCCGGTGCATCCACCTCTGGCTCGGCCGTAGCGTCCTCCTCTGGCTCGGCCGTAGCGTCCTCCTCTGGCACGGCCGGTGCATCCTCCTCTGGCTCGGCCGGAGCGTCCTCCTCTGGCTCGGCCGGTGCATCCGCCTCTTGCTCGGCCGGTGCTTCTACCTCTGGCTCAGCCGCTGCATCCACCTCTGGCTTGGCTGGTGCTTCCACCTCTGGCTCAGGTTCTGAATCAGCCTCAGACGCCACAGATTCAGGCTCTGGTTCAGCCTCAGGTTCAGGCTCACGCTCAGGCACGGGCTCAGGCTGAGCAAGGCCATCCTCACACGGTGCAGGCTTAGAATTGTCACGAGTACCATCATCTGTATCAGTTACATCTGAGGGATTCAATAAAGGATAAACATGGCAAAACACAGCTTTTAACATTTATATATTCATATAAAGTAGAATAGAAAGCACATTTAGTGTTAATGGTCATCAAGGGCGTAGACACCACAGGAAGACACAAAACACACAATCTTCACTGAAAATGCGGGTGGTTCGGTGCCATTCATTTCTTGACACACACGAAGAGCTGGTTCACTTTAAATTCACACAGTGATTGGTTCCAGTTGTCCACGTGGGCATCTTGGGGGAGTTCAACAAGTCCTGAGTTCATCCGTCCGTTTTCTTCATTACACAAAATGCTTGGCATCAGTCCATGAAAAGTAATCTTAATCTGAGGAAACATCTTCCAACATTGTTCAGTAATGGAGGTTGTCTTTGCCTCATCGGCAGATAATAGGACACTTGTCACCGAATCCAAACTGCTGTGATGTACCTGGTCAAATGTAGATTTGCGTGTATACGACGTGCGTGTCCCTTTGGTCAAAACAGTCCGTTTTTGGCAGTCCCAAATGATGCTGAATATCAAATGTCTTCACTGCACATATCAAGCTGTGGCTGCAGTCAGTTGGTAGGTTTTCAACCAGTTTTGGTGGATGTTGCCTGTGAAGAATGAAGTTTCTTGGTCTTTGACCAAGACTTGCTTTGACGAGTGTAGCTTTCCTTGAGATACCAAAATCCCTGTCTCGCTTACAGGCCATTTCTGCAGGCCGGACCTGAACACCCTGATAGAATCCTGTGATAAAAGGAGGCTTCATACCTTGTCTGTCCACCAATCGTGTCTATCAAAATGCCAACAGCAAGGTACAATGATCCTTGAAGTCTACGAGCAGACGAGTCTTTCAATTCATTAGGCTTTATAAAATGTCCTTTTGTCCATGGCGCTGTGCTCATTGTCTCCATGTAGAGTGTAGGAAGCTGGACGCCAGAGGGTGTAGAATTCGACCGAAGCAAGCTGAACTTGAGAGTTTAAATGTAAAAGGTTGGGTGGTCTATAGAATTCGAGTACCTTAGCCAACGTAAGCCACATCCAATGATTCATACAAGAGCCAATGATGAAAAAATGGTTCGTTTTCATCATACATGTCACTGTTTCTCTTTTTAGTATATTGTGACCTACCAAAGTCACTACCAGAAATACAAAATAATCTCATGCAAGGCTGTACGAATCGAAAACCAACATTCGCTGTGCGCATTCAGAAATGACAGAATACATACCCTTTTCCGATTCATACTCTTCAGTTTCCTAGACAGAAAGAAGACTGAGTGAGTCCATGATAAATTCACCGCAATACACTGAGCAAATAAAAATACTGAATACAGTAAGAGAGGTTTGTGACCTTATGTTCAGTTATTTTGTTGTACATTGAGAAAAATAAAACATCCTTCCTGACAAAAACTACAACCCTTGATGAAATTTCTGATGTTTGTACGGTAACAAGAATGTCAAAGAATTCACTCAAAATTTTAAAAAAAAATTTAAAAAAATGTAATTGTAATTGACATCCAAATTTAATTTAAACTCATAACAATTATTGATAAGAGTCCCATGCTAGTCACCTTGTAGAGCACGTCTTCTTCCACCGCTGTCTCTGCATCTGATTCGTTTTTCTTCCCTGGGAGTTGAAATAAATACAAATAAGAAAGGATGACCTCGAGAATAACAGATTAGCTTCACTAACCAGTTCATGATTTAATTTGAAGGCAAGAGATTTACCTTTGGTTTTTCCAGCTTTCCGAGGCAACGCATCACCGAGCTGAATCTGGAAGTTTTCTGGGTCACCACTTTCATCCTCAACAGCCTTAAAAGAAAACCCCCCCAAAATAAAGGAATATGTTTTAAACGTTTGTTGTTGGACTTATCAGAGTGTCTTATTTACCAGAAATGCCAAACATTTGGTAGCTCCAGCATCAAGACTGAGAATGTACTGTTTTTGTTTCACGGAGGCTTTTCACATTATCTGTAGTGAGGGTCGACTGATTTTCAGAGCCAAATGATCAACATGTAATACATCTGTATTGTTTTACTTTTCATTTTGATCAATATCTCCTAAAGTGTTTCACTTTCATAATCAACAAGAAAATGTATTAGATTAAATGTGAGGTAGGTTTAAGAGGTTTTGAATAAACGATCAACTAGAAAGTTTAGTGTTGAGATTTTTCAATATTCTGGCAATGGTGAATTTCATCTTTACTGTATTTGATTTCAATACCTGCTAATGTTCTGTATCAAGTAACAGCTTGTCATACCAGTCATACTAGATATGGAACCGATACATGTCGCATATGATCATTTCATTCAAGCTATTTATTGACTACAATTCATAACAGTTGGGTAATCTTTTCTATATGACTTGCGACCATTTTCAAACAGACAGCAACAGACTACCTATTGAGCCGATGAAATAGTAAATTAACAGTTCGAAGTGTATTTATTGCTGACGTGAGTTAATTGTGACCATCTGAAAAACAAACATACGCTGCTGCAGCTGTGAGATTGAACGTTTACATAAAAGAAAACGTTCGTACACGAACAAACACGAATCTTCAGTCACACACACGCGTGTCGCTTTAAAAGGGAGCAGTTATTGGATCACCTAAACCATGAACTGTTCAAAAATGAAATTAGTTATACGTCGTCTCGAGGCCTCTGATTAGACATGATGCTAACGTTGCGGGTGTGCATGTTGTCGTTGCTTACTTCCTTTGACATTTCAAGCTTACAAATATCAATTTCTGCTTTTAACAAATAACCGTTGGTGTTTTTAAACCATGTGTTAATTAAGTGAAATGGCAAGTGTATCGCTAAACTGGGCTGAATCTATGGTTAACATCAGCTGTGATGCTAGCAGGAATCCGACCACAGACGTAGCTAGCATTAGCATCTCCACATCGCAGTCCCTAAGAGAAGTATTTTAGGCCTTACCTGTTTCAGTCTTGCGAGCAGCACACTCTTTACACCAGAAGTGTCCAAATTCCTTTTTTTCAGTTCGGATTTCAAATCGACAACTCTTAATTCCGATAATTTCTTCGACTCCGTGGAAATGGCACCCGACGCCATTTTACCTCGCGATTAACTAAATCGTGCGCGCGCCCGCGTACACCATTTTACTGAGTTTCTTCTTCGTCACATTTATTTGTCGTCATTACACGACACTGCCATCTAGCGTGATGGGTGAGCAAGTGACGAAAACATGTAAACAAACTAACGACCACGAACAAATTCCTACCCAGGCTTGTATATTATATATGGATGTAAAGTACACACAATGTAAATTATTAATCTAAATGTGGACTGTCAACCATTTAACTGAGCCCCGCAGCTGCAACACAATCATCTTTTTTATACAAAACTGTCAATTTAAAATTTCGACTGTTTTCCATTTTCATTTAACAACGTGGGAATTTTGTAGAACACAAGGCAATGTCTCTATAAAGCAGCTTTAAAGCAGAAAGAAAAAAGAGGCCTAAAAGCTTTGAAGAAAAGGATCAATATATTAAAACATTAGGAGCAAGCTAAAACAAACAAAAAGCCACCAATGATTTATGATGTGGAATATGAAGGGAAGTATTATCAGAAAAACTACCATACCTTGAATTATTTACATATATAACATTATAATTGAACTGAAGATTAATTTCAGTTTTTAAGACTTATGATTAAAATAAAGCCTTTAAATCTACATCAGAGACGGTCTCGCTCCCCGGAGGATGTTTCTACAGTCTTTCTAAGTTGTTATGCAAAATAGTTTTTATTTTATTTTTATACAGCCTATTTCTTAGATGATTTTATTAGAATAAAATTGAATCCCAAATGAGAGAAAGGAATCAAGCATTTCACCACAAAACAAAAAGGAAACAAAAATCCATCAAACTGTAAAGAGGTGTGTGTAATGTGTTTTTCTCCTTTAGGGCTAATCACTTGCTGTTATGCATTTGTTTGATAGCATTATGATGTCCTTGTATTTCACATGTTATGTATGTAGTTGTATTTTATTATGTTCCATTGAATATAGAGGTTAAATGGAGAGTATGAAAGTCTGTGCAATACCTCACCTGCTCTCCTTCCATGACTGGCATATTTTCTTTAGCATCAAAGACGCTGAAACTATACGGTCATCGCTGATGGCAAGCAGCCATATTTCTTTCTCATTGGCTTCTTCAAGGCCTATGGGACATCTCTCCAAAAAGATTTGCAAGCTTTGTGGACAACTGACAGAGAAGATTCAGGGCCCTCAAGTTGTATCTGAAGTTTAGAGTGATCTGATCATGAATTCACTGTTCATATTCCTCTGTCAGGCCCACAGTGGGGAAATGTGCTAACTAAACACATCGTGGGGTAGATGGGGACGCTGAGATTGGAACCCAGAACCTTAAGCATGCAAAGCAAACGTTCAGTCACTTAGTCACAATCATTTTACTTGTGAGAAATGCAAAGTGTTTATTATGAGTGTGAAGGGGCTGAAATGCATGTGAGAGACTTGAGAGCCCTGTTTGATGTATGAATGTATTTGGAAACTAATTCCCATTCTGTCTGCTGATTAAATAAAATCGATCTAGTAACCTGTGGTTGTGGCTTGATAAGTGGTTCCCAATCTCACAGGGTGGATGAATTCAAAGTGTTTGTGTACTTGTGCTGTGTGTTCCCCCCACTCCTTTATAGAGTGTTTGTTCGGTCTTTGATTGTTATTCTCCTCCCTTTCATGTGTTTGAAAACATATATCTTGTCTTTAAATATATCGTAGGTTTTGTACATATCGGGAAGGTTTCGACAGAAGGTGCTTTCAGACCTGGATTAAGTCGAAGTGTCGCAAAGTGTCGCAAAGTCTGATATCGTCTGGCAGCAATCTGGCGCCCCCGTGCGGTTCTTGAGCCAACGGTGGCGCTGTGGCCGTGAGCCGAAGCCAGCAGAGCGAAGACCTGCTGGGTAAACAACAGTGGATACATCGGAAGGCAGGAATGGGAACTTCGTCGAGGGCTAATAGTGAGACATTTCTATCTTGTCAAAAACACACATGGTAGTGGATGTGTCGTGTGTCTTACCGTGCGATAGGGGAGGGATGCGAGTCAAAATGGCTGGGTATAATCGGGTATTTGCGGAGTGAAGTGGTGCTAGCCTCTCCGTTAGCTTAGCTCGTAGCTAACCCGGGGCCCGCTGCTGCCGCTGCCGCTGCTGCTGCCGTCGACTTCTCCTTCTCAGCTCAGCTCGGGACTGTGTTGTCAGTTTCACAGTCGCTGCCACCGCCGTTCCTCGGACTGAGAAGCCCCGCACAGGCCTGTTTTATGAGCAGCAGCAGCAGCTATAGGCTTAACCACAGGATTACTAGTTCGTTGACTAGTATCGTCTGTCACTATTCCTCCACAGGATTTAACCCCCCATGTTTGGAAAAGGACGGTGACATATTTTGAGAAAAGGACTTAGAGCCAGGTACGTGCTCGTCTTTGTTGTCTTCTCCCTGTCTTGTCTGTGTATGTGTCAGGCTAGTTGGTTAGCCGTCCACTTTGCCCTCAGTGTGTTCGACACATCCCTCCCCCACACCCCCCCATCGAAATAACGAGTTTATTACGTCTGATTCGCCTCGTTTTAGCCGTCTCTCTGGTTACGCCGACCGCCGTGGCCTCAGTCCCATCAGCGGCGGCTGTGGGACACGGACAGACTCACAGACACAGCTGCTCTGCTTATTGTGATTGTGAAACGTTGTAGAAAACTATGCACAGGCTCGATGCTGACAAGATAAACAGGGAGCTGTGTTTTCGCTGGTCTGGACCATCGCCGTGTCAATGGTGGCTCAGTGGGCATCGTCAGCCCGGTCGTACATCTTGGATTCTCTCTCTCTCTCCCTCTCTCTCTCCCCCTGCCCCCGTCTCCCCCCCCTCTCTCTCCCCCCCCCTCTCTCTCTCTCTCTCCCTCCCCATTCCTGTCACTGTCATATACTGAATTTCCCCCACAGGTTGTTCACACTGCACCTGTAGGACCCGCACACACGACTGTCCTTATCGTCCATGTCCAAACCTGAGCCTTGGTGTATGTGTATTTGGTGTTTTCCCCTCCGGGACCTGTCCTCGGAGGCCTCTGGACTCGTGCATGTCATTGCGCAGCTCTCTGTCTCTGTCTCTCTCTCTCGCTCTCTCTCTCTCTCTCCGTCTCTCTGGCTCTCTGTCTCTCTGTCTCTCTGTCTCTCTGTCTCTCTGTCTCTCTGTCTCTCTCTCTCTCTCTCTCTCTCTCTCTCTCTCTCTCTCTCTCTCTCTCTCTCTCTCTCTCTCTGTGGCATCTGAAGGACTCTCTCTCATCTCTTATATTTAAAACAGTGGAGCCATTATTGCACGTGTTATGTAAAGTACAGTTAGTTAGATTGGGTTAAATTAATTCATTATCTTATCTCCATTCAATTTGAAATAGTTTCACATTTTGTTTGAATGAATACAAATTCACCTTAGTGTACAAATTGTTTACAGTACTCCAATGCTCCTCTTGTATTTCCATCAGGAGCGGGGCCTCCTCGAAGAGAAATGTACAATTCTGCTTTTTTCCCACCCTGAGCAGACAAACATAATTCATCTTAACTGGACTCCGATAACTCATCTACGTTTAGAAGGAAAGGACATTCAGCCTCAACATGCAGCTTCATTTCTAGATTTATCTAAAACCCACACACTCAATATGCAACATCAGTGCTGTTGGATTCACTGTCTCAGTGCACCAGTGGGGGAAACAACCCCCTGGCAACATCAATGGCATATGACCCATTTCCATAAAGTCACAGCTTCAGGACAAGTGCATACGAGCATATTATTATGAAATAATACTATGAAAGACGTTATGTTCTGTAGTTATTCCATCCTGTTCATTCCTATGTCGATTTATGCAGCTAACCTGCAGCAGACACGTCACTACCATCGTTTCTTTATTTTCACGTTGATTTAATGTCTTATCCGAACACATTTCAGTTTCTATCATCAAATATGAATTTGAGATTATATAACTGTTACCAAATAGTTGTTTTCTTTCCCTTTCTATATAAATTGGGAGCGTGTCTTGAGGTTTGCAATCTTTTTCCAATAGCACAGAATGAACTAAACACTGAGTTTTAATTGTAGTTGAAGAGAATTGAATGAGAATTGAAGGCAGGTTCTCTTGCATACTTGGAAGGGAAGGGTGAGATCATCACCTATGACATGCAGCATCACCACCGGGTGTCATTAAATCCTACACACTGTAGTTGATTTAAATAAGTAAAGGGACGTAAAACGGCTACATTTATTTCCAGTTATCTCATAATTTTCAGATTCTATCAAAGCACCATCTTTCTTTTCTTCTGTTCCGTTTTATCACTTGCACTCCCAGATGGCAACATTGTAAAGGCTGGCACAATATGTTCCTTAATCACTTTCTCAAATCATAGTACTGTGATTTTGTGTTCTGTTTGCATAATGCCAAGCAGCACATACCCATTATTCTCGTGGGTGTAATATTGCCAATTGCATATCGTACACACTAGTGCATTTGTGTCACTTGTTTCCCTCCTGTTGTGGACATCAGCTTTGAATATTGTCACGATTAGAACTGCAACACATACTATACTGAATGATTTGGATCATTTCCATTTCTCTGCATTTGATTGTCTAATCATACACTCATTTGCTAATGCTTGAACACACTCTGGATCTTCAAAGTGATAAATAGGAGCATTGGCATTCGATTTTAGAATCCTTAGATTAAATGAATATACGATTAATTGAAGGGAAACAGCAGAGTTGATGATCAGTTATGTACAATGTCTAATAACTGCTATTGACTGCTGAGGGTGCGTCAATGTTACTTGCCAATTTGCGATTGCAGCTATTCCAGTGTTTAATCCTTTCTTTATGCTAACCCTATTGTTGCTTGACAGAACTGTTATTCAGCCACGTTCCCACTGAAGATACCCATAAAGTCATAACATGGACTTTTTGTTGCATTATAACACAGTTGCCTAAATGTGTGCAGTGCTGGAATGTGGTGTTGCTCTGGGAGACATTACCCTGCCGCTTGAAAACTCTCCCACTGCAACGAGCTGAAAAGAGTCTCTGTCTCTTGGGAGTTGCTCACAAAAACAGAACAGTCCCAGTGTCATGACATAAACATGGAACCCTATTTAAATAGTCTGATTCATATGTTGCTGGAACTTAACAAGAATACACACTCAATGGACTCAACCTTCACTTGTGACTCAGCCCATGCATGTCTATTTTCTGTCTGTAATCAGCAGCTGTGCCTGTTTGTACTATTCACCCCTGAAATGAATCACAAAATGGAACATTTTAGACCCTTGTTTATTAGATGGCAACATTCTTTTGTTTTATTTGCCGAACAAATCATTTCAATTGTGTCACGGACTTAACAACATGTCCTTCTCCCTTTTTTAAGGATAGACCTGTCACCATGAAGAGTGAGGTGCCATCTGAGGCCCCCAGCAGACAGGAGAATCTGAAGGAGCCTCTAGTCAACCCAGAACCTGTGGAGGCAGCCAAGAGCTTCCCCAACAACATGGAGGTGATTGGAAAGGCAGACAGTGAGTTTGACGCCCTGTGTGAGTCCAGGCATCGGTCCCTCAGAGACTCCGGGACACACAGAGACTCGGAACGCAGCCTCCCTGGACGTAGAAAAAGGAAAGGCCAACAGGCAGGACCGTCGGACTGCTCGCTGAAGGAGGGCCACATCAACGAGGGCTCACTGACCCCACAGCGTCCGAGGGTAGAACTCTTGCAACACCCCAGTGAGGATGAACACAATCACGAGTCCTCGTTTAGTGACTGCGCTTCCTCCCCGTCCTCGAGCTTGAGATTCGGGGACTCGGACACTCTCACCTCAGAAGACGAAGGGGAGGCTGGAGCCACGGGGGGCCAACACAAGGCTCCTTCCTTGACAACAGGAGGAGCCACCGGGCACAGCCTGCGCCCTGTGCTCGGTCGAACTAGGGGGAGTCGCTCTCATAAGTGGGTGCGGTCTGAGGCTGAGCCGGTGCTGCTGAAGCGGCCGTGTATGAGCAGCCGACGACCTCTGCATAGGAAACGCTTCGTGAAAACAACTCCTGGTGGGGGCCAGCGGACTCAGAAGCAGAAGGAGCGATTATTACTGCAGAGGAAGAAGCGCGAAGTGATTGCACGTAGGAAGTATGCTCTTCTCCATAGCACGAGTAGTTCAAGTGAGGAGCTGAGTAGTGACTCGTCCTCCCCCTCGTCGACCGAAGCAGAAGATGAGCTGTATGTAGATGTCAGCAGCACCAGCAGCCAAACCAACAGTGCTACTGTAGCCACAGGTAAATACAAACACTGACCCTGGTGGGTCTTTGTTTTAGTTTGTAATCTCTCATCTAATGTATGTTGTTTTGTGAGATGTGTTTGATTAGGGTCTGTCATATGCAGGACTCTCCCTAAAGAATGGAAACAAGGGCGTCGCGCCATTGTACCACAATCTTAGTGCCATCGTACTAATTTTCAGATTTAGGGTGCTTGGCTTAATTTTGGCAAAATTCGCCGGTTTCCAGCCGCACAGCGCCATTTTCCTCGGCGCCATTGTCCCCTAGTGACATCTCGTTAATCGGTGAAATCTCGCGATGTCTTGTATCGCATTGGTCGATTTCGCTGTGATGCTAAAAATGAAGTGCTGTTATTGGTGTATAATCTGACGTCACACTTAATGCTCTGCTTACAGTCAGTGGAGATGGTCCAAGTATTGATAGATTTGACTTAGATAGGGTTGTAACAAAGTGGGGGCAAATGA
>JAFBJT010109901.1:125898-148348 GCA_016785325.1 Chascanopsetta lugubris
AGATTATAAGTAGACTGTAGATTAAATGTAGACTGTAGATTTATGATTGTATGTAAAGTAGATTGTATGTAGATTGTATATTGAGTAGATTGTATGTTTAAATTCAAGCTTATTGTGTATATAGACGGTAGATTGTACATTCTCTGTAACGGATTGCTGCATCTACTAAGGGCTGTTGCAATAATTTATTGCACACTGCTCTCTAGAACATGACAAAATAAGTTATTTATTTAATAACTTACCTTGTCTTGGTCTGGGACATTTTTTTCGGTCTCTTTAGTTGTTATTGTAGGTCAAATTTAAGGCTGAAGTTGTAGGAAATGGTCACCATTTGCATTTTAAACTCAAAATGCCAGAGCTCTGTGGGGGGGGCACCTACCCCCCAGCATTGCTTTGGATGCTCCGCACACTCCATCCACAGCTAGCATCATCCTACTCTGGGGAGAGCCCTGATATGGATAAAACATATACCTTGTGACATTTTCTCAGTGCAGTTGCAGTGTTCACAATCATCACATTATTTGTTTAGTTTTGCTTTGTTTTTTTGTTTGTTTGGATCTCCAAAGTGCTTTATATAACAAAGTAATGTCCCTACAACAGGGCAGCTTGCAGTCCCAGTTGTGCATCCACAAGGTCAAACAAGTGTTGTTGTACAGGGGTTGATGGGCCAGCTGTGACTGTTTACAAACACAAACCCTTAAATCCTGCAAACCACAGTATGAATAAAACCTCTCACCTACAAAAACAGAAGGAACCACCTTGCATAGTACTTGACGGTTGGAAAAATATTTTCTGTGCAGATGTACTCACAAATAGCTTGGTAGAAATGTCTTAAGCTGAGCTTTTAGCTCAAATTTTGGATCTTGCAAGTGATTATCATCAGTTGTTGTTGGATTGTCCCCCAGGAACCCACACCTGGCAGGCTGTAATAGACAGCGCTGCCCTTTGTACTTGTTGGGAATAACCATTTTATGTAGCTCCTAAATCAAAATCATCACTTTCTACAATTTAATAAAGTGAATCAGCCCTACACGAAGGGCACATTCTGCTGCCATATCTGAAACGGTTCTGCCTTTTCAACACGATTCATTGTATCATGTTTAAAAGCCACTCCTTTGCTGTATGTCATTGTTTCTCCCATGTAGCTGTGTAGCCTCAGCAATACTTGCTTCTATTGTGGCCCCCGAGGGAGAATGGAAAGTCAGTTGTTATGCTTCCATGTTGGGAGGCAAGTGGGAGAAAACTCACTCACAGTTGAGTGTTAGCCTTTACATAGAAACAGTGGGTCTCACTGGGAAAACAGGGCGTGTGTTTACAGCCGAGGGAAAGCAAATGATGAAACCTGGCTTCATCACACCCTAACTCCAGAGTTAGAGTAGGTGTGTGATGCAGTCAAGAGGCAGGTTGATCCATCCTCCATTCTACTTGCAACAGAGGATATGAAGAGTGAAGTAACAATGTATTTGAATCAAGGTCACACCCTAGATTGCACTCAACAGTCATTCTCCAAGGAAGTGTGTGTGTGTGTGTGATATTCAGTTTCATCTAATGGTAAAGGTGCATGTCATAGGGGATTAGTCCTTACATAGCTTTTGTGTTCAAGCAGGCAGTGGAACCTGTGGGAGCCTTAAAAAATTATTTAAACTCATTAAAGGTGTAATATATGTTGGGCAACATGGCCTCCTCCAGAGAGAGGACCCACGTCTGAGGAAAATATAAAGACCCATTGTAGAGCTATGTATACCAGATTATGTATACAAGATGTACAACCCGTTGATCATAAATCAGTGTAATTCTTTTATCTTCCAATTCTGTCGACTAGAAATGGACGTTTCATATGTTGTCAACAATGTTGTGGATCTTTGCTGTAAAGGTCTAACGTGATATTTACATGGCGATGGCCTTAGAATATGGGAGTATTTTTTTTAAACTTTGACTAATACACCAGATGCATGAGTCACCAACTCTCACTAACACTCAGAAAATGTGACAGTATTTAGAAACTTGCACAACACACTCTCCATACACACAGGTGCGAGCTGCTGATGGATTAGTATCCCTGTGTGTGACCGTGAAATAAACCTGTAGATAAAGATGTGTGTTCAGATATATTCCGGGAGTCATTGGCCCCATTACTCTCCCATGGCAGCAGCTCAATGTCCTTCACAGTGGTCGTGGAGAAGGATGTTTTTGTCTTAAATGAGTTTGCTGCGATGAAGGTGTTTGAGTTTAGATGTGAACAGGATCAACACATATGTATGTAGGAGGAGGTAAGAGTACATTCGGAAAATGTTAGCGTTCATCGTTTTCAAACTTCGCAGGCCAACGCTTTCGTTACCTCCCTCAGCTCGGTGTTTATTGCGTGCGACGTGTGCAGCCGCCCTTGGGCGTAATTATAGCCAGCTAGCCAGCTAGCACTGTTACAGTCGCAGTATTTCTGAGCAATAGCTCAGAAATTGATTTCGCAAGCAAAACTAAGCAGAGGTCACCAGCAAGTGCTAGCTGGAGCTCAGGCCAGACTCACTCATTGGGCTCCACTAGCAAGCTACAGCCCCATCTCCCAGCTAGCAATCTTGCTGACCCGCCGAGCTATCTTGCTCGGGCACTGTCCCACTGGTTAACTGAAGGTCTAAGTTGGAGAGCAGGTTGAGCCGCTGTCCTTAAGCTCTGGTCTGGGTGGGTGGGTGTGTGGGACTAGACCTCTCAGGAGTTTTGTAGAGTTAACACACGTATTTGGAAAACCTCTCAAAAGTTCCCCAGTGTTGTCGGTCTTTCTCTTCCTGTATCTGATCCCATGACGTTATGATCTGAGCTGTTTAGGGGGCCATATACTAACCTGTTGCAGGTTTTATGTTGTTGTTGCAGAGATAGTCCTGGATGACTCAAGCTGCATGTTTGTTGCCACTGCAGAGTTAATTTTGTATTGAAGAAAGACTTTTTTCTTGAGGGTACAGAATAGTAGGATGAGAAGTGCATCTCTGTGGATTTACTGTTATTATTGAATTCCTCCCATATATCAGAATTGGAAGGCTGGATCAGCTTTTCATTTCAAGCATATCCTTTTTGCTCTGTGTTTGTCAGATTGTCTGATTTGTGTTCGGCAGAGCTCTATTAACTTCCTCCGGTTTGTGTTCAGGTGCTTTAGACGAGGATGTGGTGGTGATCGAGGCGACTCCAGCTCCAGCCCCTGCTGTCCCCGCGAATGAGGAGATCAACGTCACGTCCACGGACAGCGAGGTGGAGATAGTCACTGTCGGAGATGGTTTCAGGTAGGCACCTCGCAGCTCTTTCAAGCCGAGCTTTGAATTCACGTGTTTGATGGTAAGACAAACCCTCAGGAAAATGGTTGTGTGCTGTGTGCTTCTTATTAAAACATTTATTCTGTTTTTCATGATGTAAGTAAAGGTAATACCTAACTGTGGTAGGTGACTGTCCTTTCCATTCTGATCCTAATCTACACACACACAAACACAAGTGAGGCTGCCCTTGGCGAAATCTTTCGTTAAAGATCACAGCGAGCGCTCCACAGATATCGAGCTGACACGTGCCTTTTTCTTGTAAATTGTCAAGTGTAATTGGCAACACCTGTGTTATTATGAGTTTATTACCCAGTGGGATAATTCCCACTCTGTGGCATCTGTAGCTTTTATAAACTTTAGGTGCCAGTAAAACTGAGTAGGAGACTGATGACAGAGGCGTTAATGTGCAGAGTGATAAATCAGATTTGAGGCGGATCAGAAATGCGTTAATGCTTGTCAGGACATTTTTCTCGCACGAGAATTTGGGCCCGTCGGAGCCTAAGGCAGAAGATAAACCTGTCATCAGGTTCTCTTGCAGGACTCATCAAACAGTGATGTTTCTCTTTCTCTGGAGTTTCTGTTTTACTGAGTAATGCCGACATTACCCTCTTACCTACAGCACAAAGGAGTACAGCATAATCCTGCATTCTGTTTGTGTAATACATGATATAAGCTTTTCATTCTGTTTACCGAACTCATGAGCGACTCAAGAAAAACTGTGGATATGGCCGTACATTCAGGCAATATACTGCAGAGTGTTTGGAACTGACGATGGATAAGTGCCTGATGCTTTAAGTGATGTCACATGATGCACTTCACAGATATGTTTATTTATTTACTGTCAAAACTGGCTGTGCCTTGTTGTGATTTTAAGTGTTTTTCCTCATTTTACTTTTCACTAGAGAGGGAAGAGTTATATTAGTTGCATGGATATGATGCACATGATGTGATGCTGTAAGTGGATTCAAAGTGGAGCATCAACAAAATTGAGCCTGCCAATATCCAGCCATGCCTGTCTGTGGAGTAGAGTTGGAGTTAGCGAGGTGACCTTGCGTTAGCTCTGACCGAGGCCGGAGAGCGAGAGGAGGAGGGATAGTGCTGCTTGTTTTTGCACAGACTCCATTTTTGAAATCTTACGTGCTGTTGCTGAGGTATTGGTGGTAACCAGACTCTGCTGGCACACTGTCGTACATGTCGTACGTGTCACACCGACCATCATGCTGTCATTTTGTCAGAAAAGCACGACCCTATTCACTTCACGTTATAGCCGACCGCAAGCTGATTGAGGCAAGTAAGTCATGGAATATTTTAATATTTTAAACAACCAAGTCACAGGCATTGGAAAGTGATTTTAGTTGAGGAATGCACTTTCAAATTAAAAATGCTCAATTTCTTCGATATTAGGAAAATGTGAAACGATTTCTGATTTTAGTCGTTTTTTAATCAATGGAGCTGTACGTGGAACCGTCCTGGAAGAGGCAAAGGGTTTTCTAAATTAGATTTATTCGGTCGACTATCTTCCAAGAAGAACCACAGTATTGTAATGTTTCTTAGATTTCACAAATTACACTTCTACACCAGAACAAACAGTAAAATGCTACAGTGTACTGAATGCTGTATGTTGGAATAAAATAGATAATGAACTCTGAACTGGACTCTTTCAGAGGAACTGCCAAATGCGTGTAGGACATTCTCATCTTCAAAATATTGCTCCCTGTCTGGGTCCTGCCATCATTTCTCATGTAGATGAGTGAACGGTTACATTAAAAAAAACCTCTTTCTGCCTCCATTTTTGTAACTCTCCTCTCACAGTAGCTTCCCTTGTTGTCCCACTTCATGTTCATTTATCAATGATATCTTAAAACGGTTTCCAGGAAGTGATCACACTGAGGTTTGAACACAATTGCCTGTCTAATCTGCCCATTTCCCCGACCAGCAAAGATGTCGTGGCTCGCCAGAGAATGTAGAGATGAGCCTCGCTCAATACAGTTTGGGGGGGATGGGCAACAGTGGAGCAGGAGGGTGGAGAATCAAAGGCCAGTAGAATGAGCAATGAAATCTTTGTTTACACTGTCATCGCTCCAGTTGGTGAATGTGTGTAGGATATGTCAACATAGGCAGAATGGATTTACTCACACACACACACACACACACACACACACACACACACACACACACAACATAGTATCAGGTTGCCTTAATTGTGGTTTCATATCCTGAATTCTTTTTCATTGAACATGTTGTTGGCTGGTATGCTGCCTCTGACTGCATTCACTTAGTTTTGACTGTATATATTGATGTACAAATTCCATGCTCAGTGTTGTGTTTGTGTTCTCATGTAAGAGGCAGCTTCACTGCCCGACTTTGATGAACTAAAAATCCATTAACTTTCACATAAACAAATATACCCTCTCTTTTAATGCTTTCCTTTGGTGTTGTGTATAGAATGGAACGGCATTGATCTTAATGTCTGTGGATAGAGGAGTGGCTTAAAGGCCCGGACAGTGTTTGAACAGCCTCTCTTCATTCCCGACTTCATCCCTATAAAAATGTGGATGTTAAAACGGCGGCAGTTTAGAGGCACACTTCAAAACGTTTCTGAAATCAGTAGAGGAACTGTCGGTGCAGCGCCAACCTGCTCTTCCCACGTCACTCAGTGACATGCTTTCAGCGTGTGTATATCTTTCATTTGAACTGCAGGCTGGTATTTATTTGTTCATGCTACTCCACACTTTGCTCACTTGTAAAGCAGTGCATTAGCAGAACATTCCAGTGCTTTAACAGCGTGCTGTGGGGCGTGTTTGGCAGCTGCTTTACCCAGAGAGCAGTGAGTTACAATAAACAAGGATTGTGTAGCCGATGTGGTTCAATTTGAAAAGGCAGTGATCAAACTCTTCCCAGATTGTGCAGCTCACTTCAAGACACGCACTCACACACACACTCACTCACTCCACTTTTATGGCTCCCTTGTATTTTCTTCTTTTTTCACAAACACCAAAAATCTCTGTCCATGCGGCACGCACATTTTGAGAGCCATACATTCCATTGGCTTCACACCGTTGTGATTTTGTATCGTTAAAGGAAAAAAGGAAGTGTGTTGCACTATCAACGTGAGAAAAGTTCAATACTGATTAACTTTAAAAAGCCAGGCTGTTGCTGTGAGGGGTGAGACTCATCTAGCTAAGTAATGTCGTCTGACCTGAACAGTTGATTCAGAAGAGCATCTCTCCAGCTGGGTCTGCCAGCCAGTTTTTACTTCCTGTCGCTCATTCCTCCAGGCCACTTTTACTCAAAGCAAACTGCTACAACAGTCACCACAGGTAAAGCGAGGGGCCCTAGTATGTCAGGTCAGTGCTCAGCTGCAGACCCTCAGTGCTGAGCGTTTGAAATGATGGTCATGGTATCGACTTATGTTGACTTTGTTTACTTCTTGTGTTATTCTGACCAGCACGATCGCCTCCCCTTAAACTCCCAAACCTCCCTCCACCTTCAGAATGATCACTTTGGAAAACCCTCAGCTTCACCAAACTACCCATCCATTCCTATATTGTAGTTTCCATGTTTAAAATGTGTTGTTTTCCTCTTGGCTCACACTCTGGGGGTTGTGATGGCAATCAGGTATTTACAAAATAATCCCAGGTCTGCTTAATTAGAAACTCCTCCCTAGTGGGTTGTCCCCTGCCCTGGAATCGGCCCTGAGCCGAGGACCCTGGCCAATTAGACGGCACAACAACCACCGTGGTGCCCCCCTTCTTCCTCTCCCCCTCGCTCTCTTTCTCTGCCTGTGTTTGCCTTGATACAGTTAGCTATTGGTGAATTCAGATGAAAAATAAGCTGTCTCCTTGACTCCTTTTTCATAGCTGTGCAGAGTGTCTCATAGGAAGTTGCGTCAGATGCAGTGTGAGCAAATGGGAATCCCCTTACACAACTAGCAGTGATAAGCATTTCCTGCACAGAAACACATCAGTGGAATTTAATCATGGTCCAACTCTTCATCAAGCATCCTGTTTGTAAAGAAAAATGGGTCAAACAAATCTCATATCAATCCTTTTTTTCATTTATCATATCCTTTCATCTCCAACCCCCCAAACATTATGTTTGTGACTTGTAACAGTCTTTTGTTCAGTTTTTTTTAAGTTATTTAGATTTATTTAAATGTGCAATACCAGCCCTGAAATCGCAGAGTGGAGTATGAGTTATGAGCTGTCATTTAGATAAAATTACAAAACAGAAATAATACTGGACTAAAAAAAGGACTGTGCTGCTTTGAGTCACTGTATCTCACTAAAAGTGTGTTGCTTATCAAGGGCAAGTGGAATAGTCTATCCAGAATTCACAACAATACCTGTCCATCAGTGAATCTGGTCTTTGTTCAAATATGGTGTTTAACCTGTTTTACATTTTAAATGTTTCATCTAAATTAGAAATGAAATGTATGAAAATCAAAGTCCACATTATGAAAAACAGACTGCTATTTTATTTTTGGGTCGTTTATGCTAGATCGTTTTTACCATTTTCAGATTTTGCCGTCTCCTTTGAATATGTTGAAAAGAAAAGATACACGGACCTTGGGAGCAAGACGGTTTTATTTTCATATCTACCAAATATATCTGAAATGAGGCCGTTTGAAATCTTTCAAGGCAGAAAACTCACGTCTGTCCAGGAATATTTGTTTTACAAGTCTAACTTAAGCAGTAAGAATCAGTAATCAGTGGTTTATGATTTTCATCGAGACAAACAAGCTGCGGTTAGTAGGGCTGTGCTGTTGACACACAGGTACACTTGCCCTCTCCCTCGGCTCCTGTGTACAGTATTTTAAAAATCACCCGGGGAGCAGCAGTGAGATCCCCGAGCTGCAGCTCCATGGTATCCAGCTTTATGGCAGATACATTCAGTCTCTTATCCACCGTCCCCCAGGCTCATTCCTCCTCCCTCTGATCACTTTGCTTAACAGCACTGTTGGGAGATGCGAGGATCCCCCGGCCTCCCACTCTGGCCGCAGAGAGCCAGGGTTACAGTGACATGAGCCTTGGAGAGAGAAAATTAAAAGGGAGAAATGGAGGAAGGCAGGGTGGGAGACGTGCAGAGCATTTGAGATGGAATCACGTGAAAAGAGAAGGCAGGTTACATGAAATAGTAATGTAGTGACAGATGCTAACAAAACCAAAAAAAAAATGCAAAACACATTCATGCACATGCACATACATGATTTAAAATGTTTCAGCATCCCGAGCAGTTGTCGTTGAATACACAAGTCGTAGCAGGCTCTCCATTTCAGCTCTAGATGCCCTGAAGTGCTGTCCTAATATAGACGTATTGGATTGTGCCTCTTGGGACTAATGCGCCCGATAAACAAAGGTTGTTGGAGTGATCATGTAAGGATCAGTCACCAAGTTACACACTGCATGGGCTTTATGAAGCTGGTGCTGATTCACTCCGAACACAAACATGGGATCATTTCTATCTACATCAGAAAGTCTAAAACGTCCTGTTCCTTGACATCGCCCCTCACCCTAAAAGCTCCCGAGCTTTTTAGTTGTTGTGAAGGCGTCGAACTCATCTCTTGTCGTGTTCCTCATACGTGAAAGACAACGTCAGGAAGAAGACTCGATCATCCGTGTTCATTTCTGAAAATCACTGCTCTGATGGTGGCAGATGAATCCATTTCGTGACACAAGTAAAAACTATCATAGCCGCTAGGTTGCATGAGCAGATCTAAAAGTCTGTTTCTGGCAAAGGCAAATACCGCACAGTTGAGCTCTGAAGAAAGCCCCGCTGGTTCGGTTTGATCAATGTTTCTGTCTGTGTTATCTGTGTGTATACAGGTCTCGCTCAGTGGGGGGTCTTAGCAGAATTTGGGCCAGTAGTTGCTCCCAGAATCGTCTCCAGGAGCCGCGAGGACGTCACAGACTCTCCACTGTTATCCAGCCTCTGCGCCAGAACGCCGGAGAGGTGGTGGATCTCACTGTAGATGAGGATGGTAAGAATGTCCTGCACCCAAATACATTTCAACTGTGTCTTTACCAATTATCATGTGATCCCTTGAATATTTTTCTGAATTAACATTGAACAAATTCAATTTTTTATATTCACCTAAGACAAAAGTGTCACTTTTACCCTAGATTTATTTTTCATAGAAAGACTATTCAACTTTTGATGTCTTGAACTGGACCTGGAAGTGTAATTTAAACTCTAGTGGACATCAATTCTAAACTCCAAACTCATTTATGAATATGTAAATCTTAAGGAGTTCTCTATAGCTTCAGACAAGTGCACCTACAATATGTAGTTCACATGAGGATTACTGTCAGTAGGTTAGATTGGTATATGTTGTATGTAGTGCATGCTGATGTTGAAAAAGATCGTCTGATTCTAGAATAATGTGATATTCTATATTCAATGATAACTCGATAAATTCGATAATAACTATCACTTAGACTCCAATTTTGAGTGACCATCAAAGGTTTAGTGTATGGATGTTTGCGACATCTTGTTATGAAATGCATGTTGCAGCTGAATTCCTCTTACCTCATCCCCCCTCCCACTTCCAAGCATGTTGGGCAATCTATAATAGTCTTCAATTTTCATTAATACTGTTTAAGCACTTCTTTATTCCTTCATATATTAGTGTGTAGACTTTGGTGAAACCCTTTAAGAGATATTATTCTTCCTCATCCCAAGTGCAAAGTCTGCGCTAGTACTGCCTGAGCCGATGTGCAAACAGAGAGAGCCGCAGCTTGTTGACATTGGACATAATGTAAATACAATACAATGATGTCGGGAATGTTAAGCATAACACTATTTCAGTAGTTCTGAAGGTCTGAAATTCACCACACACACACGTTTTGGCTGTGTACCAGGTTTTGACCAATCCCCCCCCCCGTTCTCTCTCCTCAGATCTCTCAGTAGTGCCAACAACCTCCAGCAGCATTCACGCTCAAACAGTCAGGTCATCGTCGTCGTCATCATCTTCCCATCATGCCTCTACCTCAGAGCTCACTGATGCCCCAGGCCCTTCGACGAGCTGCCCAGGCTCAATATCTGAAAGTATGCACACACAGAGGCCAAGTGGCTCTTCTCGCACAGCCACAGAGGGTAAGACGGGACATGTCATGTTGCAACCAGATCGTGCGCTACATCTTATCTTTTAGCTGCTAATCCTGCCAGCATTGTTTATGCGGTTAAGTGTCTTTCACATCGTACTGTCACATTGGGAACATGCCAAAAAAGGCCCACTGTCAGTACTTCTATCTGTCCTGAGGTTGTTGTTTTTTTGGGGGGTTTTTGCACCACCGTTTTCACTAAGTCTGACATCGCAAATGTTATGTAAACAACAACCAGTAAGAGGAAAACAAGAACAAGAACAGCACTGTGGAGCTCAGTGACGATGTTATCATGTTAACCTCCCTCGAAATCTCTTCTTTACTTCCAAATCCGTGTCTTGTGTGGCAGCTTGATCTGGGAAATGAATTAGAAAAGGTTGAACACTTTTCCCAAGTTGTAAAAAAAATAGCTTTGTCTACAATCCTTCATGGGTGTTACATGCAAGCCGACTGAAAGTGAATGCCTTGTAATGTTATGTCAAATATGTATTGGCTTAAGACGAGTAGAAATTGTCGTGTCTGCTCAGGCATTGTCACTACCTTTTACCCCCGTTTCAGGGTGTTACTTTTGCTGTTTTTCACGAGTAAGAAAAGACTAATAACCTATCTACATTTCCCTCCTTTTCTAGATGACAGCAGACCAGGTTTTTCAGGTACAGTGGGAGAAAACACGGGCACGGCCATGCCCCGACTCCCATCCTGCTGTCAGCAACACTCCCCCTGTGGAGGCCCCTCCCCTGGTCACCTGTCCCTCAGCCACTCCCACTCGAGCTGCCTGCAGGCGTCTTCATCTCAGCAGACCGGCGGCTCGCAGCACGGCCACAGTCACAGTCACAGCCACAGCAATGCTCACCACTTCCTCCACCATGTCCACCACCCAGCGCCGCAACCCCCAGGGACCCTGCCCTTCCAGGAGGCCAGCTGCCCGGTGGAGAGGCCCAGCGCTCTGCCTGCTCCCTGTGCTGGAGTCAGCAGCAGTAACAACAACAACAGCAGTAGTAGCAGCAACACAGGCCACTACCATGACCAGGTCTGTCTGCTCTGCATCCAGTATATACTGTGGTAGCACCATGTTCTTGGTTACTCACCGTTTGTACAATCAGTTATTATTTCTGATCTGAAAATGGAAAATAGACGCAGTAGAGAGCCAAACGTCTGTCATGGGGATTTAAGAAGTTAATTAAGTTGTATTTGATAATAATTCTTGAAGGTTTGAATTGATAAAATCGCCTAATCTAAAGTGAAGGAGATCTAAAGGTTTTCATAAAAACGAGCTTTTGATGAAATTATAAACAAAATATATTATGAATTAACATAGATTTTTTCTGCTTGACTTATAAAATATGTACAGCCTTTTGCATCACATTATTCTGTTGATCATGTCAGAGTGGTCTTGATGTCTTTTGGAATCCACACAAGAAATTCCAAATAGTTTTTTTTAAAACAAATTAGCACTCCTATGAAGTTAAACAGATTTTAATAGTTAATAGAGAACGATTGAAGCTGGCACAGTGTTAAAGTCATCTCTTTTGGTATCAACACCCCTTCCACCTGCATTGTGCATAAGAGGCCAAGAGAAATGTTCCTTTCCAGCAACATTTAATATTCCACTGGGGAATGTCGTCCTTCTCTCTGTGACCGCTCTGCCGCTCTCCCACAGCAAACTCTGCCAGTGGATCTGAGCAACAGCAGTGTTCGCGGTGGTGCAAATAACGGGGCGAGTTTCCATGGCAGCAACTCGGCCTTTGACCCGTGCTGCCCAGGCTCCACCTCGCGGCCTCCTGCTTTCGTTTCTCAGGCCACGCCTGGTCCCAGCCAGCCAGCCACGGTGGACTCGTTCAGCTCCTCCATGGTGGCTCAGCCCCAGCCGCAAACACAACCCCAGCCCTGCAGACATTACATCCACCCCTCCTGTGAGTACATCGCGTTTATGTAACACAGGAAACCAGACATTCACTTGTGGTTTTTAATTTTTTCAAAAATGTTGAAATCATAATGACGAGCCTTTGCAGCGTTTGGAGGAATCGCTCGTTAGTGATGCCACCGTATTTGGGGGAAATGTGCAGACAGCTGCGCTCTCAGGTCCTAATGCTAATGATGATTAACAAAGGCTGGTGTTTAATGTGCCAAGTGCTGTGGGAAGTGGACCAGGCAAAAGGAGATTCGTCGTCATTCTCGGAATGATTCAGTGTCGCAAGTGAAGGGGGAGTGACAAGGATTTTTCGGGGGGGGGGTGTGTGAAACAGGAGAGTGAATAGCTACTGGTGTTTGCGCTCATCTCTCTTGTTCTGAGCTATGTTAAAGATGAACATTTGTGGAGGGGTGAAGAGTCACATCGAGCTTGCCAGCTCTGACAAGTTAAGACTTAGCCTCTGCATTGCCAGTCAAGGCGAGCTCTGGCTCTGCCTCCTAAATAATAGAAGGCTGACTGCATAACGTTGTCACAGGTGTCTCTAAAAGCAAACGCTTCCTTTACTTTCTGTGCTATGATAATGTTTGTTTTGACTGTTGATTTCCCAAAGTCATAAGTCAGGTGACATTTTATATCAATTTACAGAGCACAAACTTCCCTATACCAAAATACAATTGATCCATATGTATTGTATGTATTCCATATGTAGCTGAAGTCTGATGTAACTGATATCATAGAAGGAAAAAGGTTGAAATGCACAGTGAGGCTGCAAAAAGCTAGAAATTACTGGCAGATGTGAATGTTTTTGGATTTGGCCTTTAATGATTAATATATTTTACAATAACAAAACAAAAAAACCCCGTAACTTCATCGTTTGGTGTTTGTGACTATCTTGTCTTTTCTCTCCATCTCCCCCAGATGGTTCTCTAGCACGCTCACTGCATCATCAGCCCTCCTCTGCCTGCCCTCACTCCCATGGGAACCCCCAGCTCACACCCCAGTCCGCTCCTCAAGGCGATTATGTCATCCCCCACACTGTCACTTTTCATCCGCCGCTGCCATCCCACCCCCCGGGCCACGCCGTGCCCCCTGCCCCCCCTCCTCCACTCTCTAGCCACCACCTCTCAAGCTCAAGTGCCCCGCTGGCCCAGCACCTGCCAGCCGATCACCAGACCCTGCCTCACCACATCCCGGCGCTGGGGGCCTCGGTGCAGAGGTTGCACCCGCACGAGATGCTGCGGATGGAGGTACAGAGACGCAGGATGCTACAACACCCCACGTAAGTGTTCCGAGTATTAAAGGTCAAACGTGTTGAGATCCCGAAGAAATGGAATGTATATCCACACTAGTCTAGGTCTATGCTGACGTCCTCATGAGTCCGTAATCCACTTGAATGTATGAACTGTTCTTTTCAATACCTGAGGAACGAGTTTTCTCCAGAATGGACGATTTAAACACCTGTTCAATTTTCAAATGTGCATCAGAGAACTGTTTCCCATTTAATGCCATTGAATGAGCAGGCATTTGCAAGAGCTAAAAAAAAAAAACAATGTCTCAATTGCGTCCATCAGTGTGCGGTCAGCTATTATGGGAAGTGACTTGCATCGCATTGTCCCTTGAGAACGATATACGAGACGTGTTTATTGTGCTCTTGTTCCCGGCCTTTCCAGAGTGATGGCAGCATCTTTACCTCGCTATGCTAGCTCTGGTATAACTGCTAAAGTGCGTGATTCAACGCGAGGAAGTAGCCCGTCGTCCCCTCTGCCACGCAGTAACTACTTACAACCATGTTCTGAACGTTCCCTCGAGCCCATCTCACGATGATTTAAGGCCACCAGAGGTCCGTTTGCGCGGAGGGGAAGGCGCAGGAGTTCAACTGCCTTTTCAAAATTCAATTCACCTTTCTTTCTTTGCAGACGAGCACACGAGCGTCCGCCTCCACACCCCCACAGAATGCACCCTAATTACGGGCATGGACACCACATCCACGTGCCACAAACCATGTCTTCCCATCCTCGCCAGCCGGAGCAGAGAACAGCATGGTCAGTGTCGGATAAACAAACACGCGCGAATGCATGGCGTGACGCTGCTGAATCGTTGGGTTTACGTTCCGAGGGAGCAGAGATAACCAACGACTGTCTCTACATCTGTCCACAGGGAGCTCGGCATCGAGGCCGGAGTAACTATGGCACCGTACCCTTCAGGGCACCTGCACTCCCACTTGCCCCACTACCACCCTCCCCCCAGACTGCACCACTTCCCCATTCCCTTCATGGTGAGCGACTCACACGCATACATTAGCATAAATGAGAGAGGATCACTTTTACATGAAGTCTGGCTGAGATTAATGGCGCTGGTTTCTTATTAATAACATCGGTTATTTCAAGGATGGTTTGGTGAAGCAGATGAATAATGCATCAGCAATTAATGGTGGCTCATCAGGCATTTCCAATGCACACTCCAAACAAATCTTCAGGCCCGGAGTCAGATATGACTGCGTAACTATGGATGAGAGTTCTCTCACCCTCACTATATCAGTTCCCTGTGGTGTCCCTTCCACTTTTCAAGCATCAAAACGACCACTTCTGCCGCAGCGTGAAGTTTTCCACGTGTTCGGTCTTTTGATTGAATTAGAACATGTGTGCACTGAATCAGGTGGGAGAGACTTGAAACCCAAGGATATGCAAATCCATTTGGATAAACTCATCGGATGAATCTTAATTCAAACCACACACATGGATTCATGGGTGTAAACATCTCAAAAAGATTCAGAAATGTTCTCTGATCCTTATTTTTTTTTTAAGATCCAGTTTCTCCAAATGTTTTTGGATGTTTCTGCTCTTCATCTAAAAAACTTGAGGTTGACCGTGATGTTCTGTGTTCTCTCTCCACAGCACACTGGCATATCTGATGTGACTTACCCGCACATTCGGTACATCTCATCTGGCTTTGGAAGAACTTATGAGGTGATGACTGTTTGTTATTCGTTTAATTCCTCAGTCTTGCTGCAGTTTTTTTGTTTTTTTTGTTTTTTAGAATCTGGGGAAACCAACCAAGGTTACAACTTACTGGATCAGCATCTGAATAATCAACCAGCCTGTTTATGCACTGATAATGAATCTTTCTTCATGCCAGCAACTACACGTGGAAGTTTGGTGAAAGAGGAAGCAGTAGCATTTTTACTGTTCGATAGTTTTATAATGGACTGATTTTTTTTTTTTTTAAAGGGAAATTTGACTAATGAGTTTGCCACTTCCCAATTCGGCTTCACTTTAGAAAAGTCTGGTTGCTCACAGAATTATCCTCTACCCGTGAGTGCTGCTGTCTGGTTCATGTAAAAACTATGTTTGCACAAAGTGACTCCCAGCGAATGTGTGTCAGTCTCACTGTGTTTGGTCGAACCTCTCTCCCCCCAGGACCTGCTGCATCTAGAGGAAAGGTTGGGGACTGTGAACCGAGGAGCCTCTCAGGGAACCATAGAGAGGTGCACTTACCCACACAAGTACAAAAAGGTAAGAATGTCTCAGATGAGGTGTGTGTGTGTGTGTGTGTGTGCGTGTGTGTGTGTGTGTGTGTGTGTGTTGCCTGGCTTTGATTACAGTGTTGAATGTATTTCACACATCCTGTTTGTAGATGTGCATGCCTGTTACAGTGTATTCTGGGACAGAGTGCGCAGTGGTCTTTTGTGCTCTTTTCCAAACATCTGCTGTTTCTTGCCAACAATTAGAAAACACTGTAGTGTCTTTGACCAACTGTGACGACACTGTGGGGGGCGGGGCTTCCTTAGAGGTTTCCACATGTAACTAAATAAGCAATCTAACACCCTGCCACCCAATACAGAAGGTGTTGGAGAGAGACATTGACCAACAGTTAACCCCTGAAGCTTGGGCATCTATTGGGAAAAATATGCACGCAACCCCAGAATCGGTGAGAATTAATGAACAAATCAATTTGGAATCATGTCTCTGCTCACATGTACAGTAGATGTTAGTCATAGTCTTAGGGGCCAGGGGATTCGGCTGTTAACTGTGATTTGAATAACTTGATTAGTCTTTGTATAGAAACATTTTTTCAGGACAAAATGACCATTCTCTCTGTCCCCAAAGAATTTATTGTCTTTGTCGAAATGGTTGTCATAAAGCGTAGTTACCAGTAAATTCCTACCTTTAAACACACATGTAAGATACGTAACCGTAATATTAACAGTCTGTAGCCGAGTAGCTTTAGATTGAAGACATGCTAAATTAACCACATGTAATGAGTGTGTGTGTATCGACTGACGCCGCGCATCCAAATTCACGTGTCCAAACGTTTTGCTCGAGCAGAGGAAGCTGCACGGAAAACAGGAAGAAGACGAGGGCGCCGACGAAGACACGGAGGAGAAGTGCACCATCTGTCTGTCGATACTGGAGGAGGGGGAGGACGTCAGGTAAGAGGGTGCCCTCATGGGTGTTGGGGCCATTTGTTGTTCACAGTTTTCTGTTCAATTATGCTTTCAGGGGAGTGTGTGTGTGTGTGTGTGTGTGTGTGTGTGTATGTGTGTAAATGTGGGGTGGCAGGTGTAACACTTTCATTTTGCTTCCATCTCCTGAGATATGTTTTTGTGAAAAACCCAGAGGTCTATTAATCAGCAGAAAACCCCCGAGTGCCTGAAAATGACAGACCTTAAGGAATTGTGTTTTGGCACAGACTCAGGATTTTCCGCCCTCTGCTGGTACAAAAGGTGGCGACGAGTGTGACACCGAAGTTTGAATTATTTATGATCCTGCGCTGATAATAACAAACACAACTCTTTATTGATTTTACTTTTTAAAAATGAGGACAGTTTCAATGATTTTGAGTTTGCGCCAGTATCTCAAGAATCTTTTACTTCACAACAGGAATCATACTTTTAGATTATTTTGTACATGTCTGCTTCATTCTGATGTTTGCTCTGGCTTCATGCGGTGTTCAGCTTTGGGCCACACTTTGCCACTGACTTACATTACGTGTGTCTCCCCCTGCAGGCGCCTACCATGTATGCACCTCTTCCATCAGCTGTGTGTGGACCAGTGGCTCCTCACCAATAAGAAGTGCCCCATCTGCAGGGTGGACATCGAGGCGCAGCTGTCTGCTGAGAGTTGATGCTGTTGTTCTTTTCTAACGACCCTTTTGTTCAAAGTTTATTTTCAGTTCATATTGATTTTCCTCTTCTTCAGTACTGCAGTCAACCAAAGAAGGCATGAATTACCTGTGCAGCTCCATCACCTGAAAACAAGACAAAAAAAACAACGACAACAACAAACAAACAAACATCCGACATGCGCGCATCGAGCCTAGAGTGCCAGCTATCACTTATTACTCCAACAGCTAGAATTCTCCATTAAGGGTTTAAGATTTTATTGTATTTATAAAGCTTTTATGTAGCTTTCGATTGTTTCCTCAAGTGTCATTTTTTTTGTTTTCTTGTTTCTCTGCATGTCTCCTCGCAATGCATTTCTTTGCACATATAACGTGGGCGGCTCAGCGCGGCCCGACTATTTGCAGGTGAGGATCGCTGCTCTAGTAAAGATGCATTTCTGTAAACTTAATGCCTTGCTTTACTAGAATAGAATGTCAACCTCCAGTTTGACTTTAAAAGAAAAAAGAAAGAAAAGAAAAAAAAGAAGCAAAACAAAACATTGCAGGATTCATTTTACCAATCATTGTATTGATTAGTTTTATGTTTAGAAGATGTGGATTGTTAGTGAAAGATGTTTTTTAAGTAAATCAAAAACATTCCTAACTAGGGGAAATATGTTAACAGATCAGCTGCTGTATTAGTGCACACCCAGTATTTTATAGAGTGGAAATAAAACTCCGATGTTCACCTCACTCTCAGAATATGCACATGCTTTGCTACGATTTAAACACCCCTCCTCCCTCCTCCTCCCGCACCTTCATTTCGAATAAGCCACCATTAGCACCACAACCACCAACACCACCATCATGTAGAGAACGAGAAAAAGAATGTCATGTCCCTCTCTCGACTGTTCTTTCTAGACCCAACCATTTACTTGTCCTGGGGTGGGGGGGGATGGGTGGGTGTCTGCTGTGAATCTTCATTTCTCCTCCTGCAGACAGGCCTGTTACTCTTTACTCCGTTTCTGTAAGAGGATGATCTCAGGTCTGCCCGTCTGAGTGTGTGTGTGCGTGTGTGTGTGTGTGTGTGTAAGGACATTTTGCATGAACCTGCAACCTGGGGTCATTTCTTTTCATTTTTTTTTTTGTCGATTTGATACTGGCAGTGGTGTGGACTTTGATTTCCTGTATGTGTGTTCAGAGGGAAATACACAGCTCCATGTGAGATTTTTACTATTTACCGTTTGTTCTCGCATTCAGAAGCGTTGGATCCACCCGTCCCCTAATGTCTCTCTGTAGTTGAGCGACGGCAGCATCCGTTTCCGGCCACTGCTGTGGAAAGAGAAGAGAAAAAGAAAAAGAAAAGAAAAACACTAATACTGTTGACTAACTCACTCGCATAGACTTGCACAAGAGAGAAAAAGGTAGGAGAGTAGTTGTGAATATGACAGTGCGCTGAAGCCATGTATTTCCACTCTGATGATTATGGAAGAAAAAAAAGTAAAATACAATAAAAAAAAAAAAATCAAGGATATTTTGAATGGAGTGTTGAAATGCAGTACTTAAAGCAGGTATCCATGCATTCATTGACTTAAAGGCACCAGGATCATATTCTGTGGGATTTATATTAGTTTTAAAAAATAATAAACTTGGATAACTCTTAACCTCCTCTGTGGCCTCCTCATTGAAATGTGTGGGTGAATGTTTGGAATCACCGCAAGGCAGTGACGATGTTTATGGCAATGTTTCTTAAATCCGTATTTAAAGGTAGAATTTAAATGTATTCTACCAGAAAATAGTTGATTCTTAAGTGGTTTTGAGCCTTGGGCCACAGTCTGCTTTTCAATCTTCTCAAAGCAGACTTGGGTTGTGGTTTGGGTTGAAACCTTCATTAAACTCAACAAGTTAAGTTTGTCCATTTTGGGCTACTGTAAAAACATAGCGGCCTCCATACAAGTGAATTGCTCCTGATAAAAACAACTTGATCTAAAACAGTTTATTTTCAATTGATTTCACATTATTTTCGTTTCAATATCTGATAGAAAAAGATACAATGTCACATTAATCTTACACATTAGCCCTTTATTTGACTAGTTCTGCTTCAGTACAGAAAACCACGTTTAACAAACCATGTAAATCGAATCTATTATAAACAGTCAATCTATTGTAGCCAAATGTGGGAGAATCTAAAACCAACAATCTACTGAAGTCCTGATATATAAGTAAGAAAAATGAAACTGGGATTGAAAGTCTTTCATTTAATGATCTTTTTAATAAAACAAAAAGCAAAGGTTCAATATACAATAATACATGCGTCATGGAAAAAGACTTACCTACTGTTTTTATTGCACCAGGATGTTTTCAACCATCCAAGATCAAACTGGATTTATTTCAAGATGCAGAAGATCTGACAAAAGTCCCAGCATTTCCTTTTTTTTTTAATAACTAGAGCATAATGTGGTTATTTAATCAAAACAAAAAAAATAAAAAAAGGAATGTGTGAGTAATTCAACAGCAGTGCAAAGGATGTGTGGAAACAAACTAGCAGAAGCAAAAGGAATTCTCTGTAGTGCCGTGGGAAAACAAATGACTCTCTCAAAAAACCAAAACCGCTGACTCAACAAAAATCCATTCACCCTTGTGTATGATAGTTACTGTGTAATTTGTAGCTGAAAGGGAAACAAAGCAGCCCAGCCCCCACTACCCTACCCACCCCACCCCTCCCCCTTGGATATCAAACACAGAAAAAAATTAAAAAAATATCACAACAGATCCTTCAGAGAGAATACTAAACAATTCATTTAAAACCTACCCGACGACAGGCAACGCTCCTAAACATGAACACATATACAGAATCAGATCCACGATGCCTGGGGGGGGTGTTAATGTTGTCATCTCATGTAAACAAGGTCTTCTCAGTAAGCGGGCGCGTAGCTTGGCCAACTGTCCCTCACACACACACACACACACACACACACACACACACACACACACACACACACACACACACACACACACACACACACACACACACACACACACACAAACAAACAAACAAACCACTTGTACTGGGCTGTGGCACAAACACGTGTGTGTATCCAAAGGTCGTACCTGTACCAATAAAGTGCTAATACACCACAGACAGTTCAGGTTCAAACATACTGGTGTGATGGGGAAACAACAGGGATGGTGGAGGGTGGTTGTTTTTCCAGGTGGGTTAAAGGTGCAGTGTGGAAGATTTCAGTCATTTCTGTGGCTTTGAAAAAAAAGATTACTTAACAATTGTCATGAATTTATAATCACCTAAAATGTATCATCCCCCCCCATTAATCTTAAATGAGCTTATTAATGTTTATTTACACGAGGAGCGGGTCCTCTCTACGGGGGCCGCCATGACGTACTGAACATCTTTCAAGTTTTAAAGGCAACTAAAGTCGACCAGAGGTTCTCCTCCATGCTCAGGAGGGTGAGGTGATGGAAACAACATGCAACTTCACCTCTAGAGGTCACCAAATCTTACACACTGCACCTTTAAACAAGGCAGTAAAAAAAAATCGCTTTGGTAAAAAAACAATCACAGTGTGGCCATTTGTGAATTGTCCATTTGAGGGAAGCGGTTGCAGCTTTTTGCATCAGAATAAATAAAAGGGGCGTGGAGACCTCTGCCTGCGCTTCAGCCGCCACACCTTCATCTAAAGACCATGTGGTGAGAAATTAAAAATAGAAAATAAAAAAAATGTCAAATCACAGCCTGGTCCCACAGATTTTAATCATCACTTCCTTCCAGCACTTGAGCTCAAATCCTTCATCAAGGCGATAAATGACAGCGAGGAGAAACCGTGTGAAGGTATAAATACAATAAATAGTCTTTGTTCACTACTCAAAGGGACTGAGGAGGGAGACAGGTCCCCGGGTCAAACTGTCATTTTTTTTTTTTCTTTTACGGCCTTGTCTCGCGGCTCCGGCGGCGGTGGATTGGTCCGGCAGCGTAACGGAGGGTTACATTCATTCACCACAGGGTCGAGAGCGAGAGTTTGCATCTCCTCGGGGGAAATCTGGCAGTGTTCTCTCTCTCTCTCTCTCTCTCTCTCTCTCTCTCCCTCTCACTCTCTCTCTCTCTCGTGAACCTGCAGCTCTCAGATCTTGGTGACGTAGTTGTTGGGGAAGAGTCCCTGTTTCCCTCGAAGTCGTCCCATCCACCATCCGGACGCATCTGGTCAGAGAACACGAGTCAGCACATTTTCAAAAGGATTCCAATGCTTTTCAATGGGAACTGGAAAGCGTACGACTTCTATACAGTTTCAAACATAATTTAAAGGTGCAGTGTGTACGATTTGGTGACATCTAGAGGTGAATTGGCGTGTTGTATCCATCACCTCACCCTCACCCTTGAACAGAACATGCAGGAGAACCTGTGGTCGAGTTCACTTAAGATGTTTGGTGTGTCCACTTTTACTACTGTAAAAACATGGCGGAGAGGACCCGCCCCTCATGTATACATACATTCATGGGCTCATTTTAGGAAAATGGAAAAAAGTAAAACATTTCTGTGATTATAAATTCATGAAAAAAATGACCAAAATCTTACACACTGCACCTTTAAGGTCCAGTATCCTGTCCCAGGGCATTTTATAATCTAGACTAGAGGAGCCAGGGATTGAACCGCCAAGCCTGCGGTCAGTGGACAACCCCCCCCCCCCGCCCCTTCCTGAGTGAAGGCCTTTTTCTGTGCACTCACCCTCTCTGATGATGTCGATGACGTCATCGGCGTTGAAGCTGAGCTCGTCCGTGTCCTGAGCGTCGTAGGCGTACAAAGCTTTGCACTGCGGCACCTGGGGTTTGGGTTTGGGGGCGGGCTTGGGTCGTCCTCCCCCTGGTGGAGGCCGGGGGGCAGAGGGCCGGTGAGCTCTGAGGAAACACAGAGGGAGACTGTCAGGACCACGGCTCTACTCCACTGTGCCACATCCCCACATAAGAGGCCATGCATGATCGCCATCTTGTTACTGTAGGACAACACTACAGTGCTCATTTAGATC